>JAHPZR010002420.1:55000-150000 GCA_019787425.1 Platygyra sinensis
GAGACGCAAGGACGGCAAGGTTGAGGCTTCAGACAGCTAGTTGAGTGCGTGGAATATGCTGCCGAAACCGCAAATGATCCTGTTTGTGGTAAAGAAGCTCTCGGCAAGGCAAAGCACCAAACAAACGGCCTTACAGAGGAACACTAAAAGTTTCCACCCTCAAAGTCCAAAGTCGAAAGTTTCGCCACCAACTTGGATACCGTTTTCAAGTCCCAGACTTCAAATGGGACCGGGTAGTCCAGCCGAAACAACGAGACGCAAGGACGGCAAGGTTGCAGGCTTCAGACAGCTAGTTGAGTGCATGGAATATGCTGCCGAAACCGCAAATGATCCTGTTTGTGGTAAAGAAGCTCTCTTGTGGTAAAGAAGCAACGGCCTTACAGAGGAAAACTAAAAGTTTCCATCCTCAAAGTCCAAAGTCGAAAGTTTCGCCACCAACTTGGATACCGTTTTCAAGTCCCAGACTTCAAATGGGACCGGGTAGTCCAGCCGAAACATCAGTATGCGCAGGTGTCCCTTGTATACAAAGTCACATGATCTGGACTATTGCAATGATTATACAAGAAAATCTGTGGGAGAGAAGATCCTTCTTAGCTGAAAAAGCTCTCTGCTTTGCCTGTTACAGTGAGAACCATCTGTCAAAACGTTGCATGAAAAAGAGAACATGTAAGAAATACAAGAAGCCGCATCCCACTTTGCTTCACATAAATGGTTTTTTCTTTCCTAAGGAAAATGGCACCATTGGCCAAGAAACGACTGATAATGACAAACCACTGAAAGTGAACAATGCTCGTGTGGATATCCCTCAACAGTCTAATACTGAAAGTAACATACTGTTGCAGACCATTCTTCCTGTCACAGTCATGCAGAAAGGCATTGACAAACCAGTGAAGACGTATGCATTCTATGATAATGGAAGTGCCGGATGTTTTATCACTTAACAGCTAAAGATATGCCTTAAAGCAGCAAGTACTGAAACTAAACTGCAATTACGAGTCATGCATGGCCTCAACCTCGTGGACAGCGACATTGTAAAGGACCTTATCATGACTGACATGAATGGCCAACTGCCTGTGGAACTTCCGTTCTTGGCCTTTGATACACTGGTTGTGGCCACGCTGCAGCCTTGAAATTTCTGAGTTCTCTTGGACTTGCACCCATAAGCAAAAGCTGCTGGGCTGCTCAAACCAAAACAATCGAGGGAGAGGTGCGGGTTTTACTTGAGGAAGAACTGAATAAAGCGGCTTGCGAAGTAAAGAGTGGAAGTTTTCTCTTGCAGAGTTGAACTGTTCTCACGAAGACCTCGACATTGCTGTACCCGGACCTTTGGCATCTTTACTGACAACCAATACGTAAAATTTTGAAGGCTAATATAGTAAATCAAAAGATATATTCACGTTTACTAACCTTGGTAATCTCAATGCATGCACAAAAAAGCGGAGAAATATTTACTGTGCGGCGCCGCAGGAAATTTGTACCTGTTCCATGTTAACTGTCACAATCCTATTGTTATATAGAAAGCTGGTCCCCTCTGCAGTATCTCTCTTGCTGTGATAATCTCTTCACACTTGGATGCCGCCGAATTTTATTTTTTCTCTGTTTCTCGAAAGTAAAAAATTGGCGAGTTGTGCCTACATTTTGAGTTCCAAGTTGGCAGCCCCTGGACCAAATTGACTGAAATTCGGAGACAATGTTGTCAGAACATTTGCCAACAAAACCGTGTCTGTGAATTGTGATTATTCCCCTCATTAAAACGTTATGCCGTTTTTTCGCAGGCAGGTCGATTTTTTTCTCTCTTCTAACTTTATCCTCATCTAAAAAAATAACAAACGGGTGTCCCAAAAATCTGAGACACGGTTTTTCAGGTCAATGTGTGAAGAAATGGATGCCATGTAATCGTTTTCTTCGGCCTAAATTTAGGGGGAGTGGAGCTTGATTTATGGGTTCATTTAACTTTGTAACCATATTCACATTTCGAAACACAGTAAACTTTTACTGTTTTAAAAAGATCAGGTCATAATCTTTAGTTATTAAGCTTCCAATAAATATATGGTTTATATGAGTTTTGTTTAAAATCACAAGTGCTAGAGCGTACCGCGCGCTGATGGTCAAATGGGTTATACTGATCCCTTAAGGTATCAGTATACCCAAAAATCAATTATTTTTCCAAATTTTAGTTTTTGGTATTCCCATGTACATCTCATCGAGTTCTTTCAAATGCAAAAAGTTCTGCCAAAAAAGGTTTTTCCTAGACAAAGTTATAAAGGAAAAACGATTCTATGAATAAATTATCTCTAATTGGAAGCTGTCAACAAGTTGTCATTATCAATTAAAATGCCATCGAAAGTCACGTGAACCGCGGCATGGTTTGCTTTGCGAGATTACTGATTTGTCTGTCACGATAATCGATGGAAGATGTCTTCAAAAAAGAAACGCAAAAGATCGTGTCCGTTTTCAAATGCGAAGAGGGCACCGAAACGGAAAAGCTCCAAAGCATTTAATAAGGAATGGGCTGAAGAGCTCTAACCGTTCCATTTACATTCGTCCTATATCTCTAAATATGCGCTGTCGTGTTTTCTAAACAGTTTTGGGTCGCAGCCGCTCCGTTCGCCTTCGAGGCCCCCAGTTTTTACAACTGAAATATGCCAGCATTTTACGACGCCATGTCATTGCAGAAGATTCACCGAAGGTTTTCATTTGTACTCGTTTGCCGAAGATTCAGAAAGCACCGCCAAGCTTTGCCGCATTTGCGGAGTGAAAAACTGTTACAATATTCTTTTGGCCAATTTGTAGATACACGGCCAATTCTCTGCCCGAAGTTACACACGCACTTTGCCGAAATTCTGAATAGCCAACTAATATATACAGTAATACTACTACTGCAACGTGTAAAAGAAGCATTCTTACCCTGATTCTCTCATTTCTGTAAGCATGGTTTCTTTTGCAGATTCATCGTGTGAATTCCCCTTCATTACTTCCTCTATCGCTTTTTTTGGATCTCTTAGATTTTGCCTTCAGCATCGTTAAGGTATTGCATCCAGTGCTTTCCAAAATTCGATCTGAGTGAGTGAATGGAGTGGCAGAACAGGGAGCTTTGTTGGTATTTCCCGCCAGTAACAGCATTTGAGACCGCTTTGTGGGCCGATTTGTAAATGTGAGCCCTATATATTGTCTATGTAAGAAGAGCCCTCATTTTATCAATCAACAGGTAATTACTTTTCAATCGTTTGAGATCTAATCTACCCACACCGGAAAAACGCCCTAAAGTGTATTTTGCTTTATTTCTCAAAACTAAAATCTCATTGAATGAGGAGCACGTTTCCAGTTCGTTTACAGCGAGTTATCATCCATTTTCACTGAAACTTGGCAAGAATGTTGCCTGATAATGTGGCAAAAAAACTGTGTCGGGGAATTTTTATTTTTGACTCCTTCTAAAGTAATGAGCATTTAAGCAAACGCAATGAGTGTTTTATAACAACTTCAAGTTTAACAGCATATTAAAAACAAACCAGACAAGTAATCAAAATTCCCCGACATGGTTTTTTAGATCAAGGCGTGAAGAAAACGTAGCGATGTCACTCAATTTCTCCCGTTAAATTCTGACCGGAAACGAACTCAATTTGTGAAACTACATACTTTTGGGAAATGATCGCTATTTTAGGAAAGGGTCTCATTTCTTGAATTAAATCAAGAAATTATCGGAATCTGCAATTATTAAGCTTTCAGAAAATATATACTTTATTGGGGGTTTTATGAAACGCGCGACCGTGAAACAGCGACAACGCGAGGTTGTCATTTGGGGTATACTGATACCTTAAGCGTCGCTATGCATCACTTCAATTTTTGATTAAATGTCAAAATACAAAAACTAATAGCAAAACATATATTCGAATGCTTTCAAAAAAGGAAAGGGGAAGACGGCAAAAAGTAAATACGCTAAGACGTAATTAATTAATAACTTTTCAGCTATTGATATTTTTTGTTGTTTATAATTTTTAGTTATTTGGAAATTGTTGTCGATATTCTACTTATTGTATAAGACTCCAAATAACCATGTCTGTCTGTCTGTCTGTCTGACAGAGAGCCTGGAACAGGCTAAGCTAAAACCAGCATTGAGATATGCCTTTCAGCTTCACAAAATTGTGGGGTTAGAGGACCCTCCATTTCTCGCAATTGACCAAGTGAAAGGTTTGTGTAACATGAGTAACGAGGAACTTTCTCAATATCTGAAATCAGTCATCTTCATCAGTGAGGCACAAGAATTTAGAATAGCAAGTCTTGATGGACTAGTTTCATTTCCAGTTGGCTGCTTCTGTCGATCCTGCAAGGGAGGTGCCAACAAAGTTAAGATTTATGATCGCAAGACTGAAGAACTGTTACAAGCATGCAAAAACTGCATTTTAAACTCATCTAACTGTAATGTTTTGTGTAGCACATGTGATGAAGAAGGTATTATTTGTGATGACTGCAAAAGTCTTGGTTGCACCTCAACAGATGCGTTACAAAGAAAATGCAAACTTTGTCAACTGGATTGCCTTACATGCTTGAGTATGCACGATATTTCCTGGGTCTCTGACTCTGAAGCTGCTCAGAGAGCTCACATGACTGCATTTTAGGGACAAAAATCAGAAAGTACCTATCCCAGATCCCCCACATGTTTTAAAACTTGTACGGAGTTCTTTGTTCAATTACTGGATATTTGTGAGTGAATATCTTGTTAGTCTGAAGTTGTTAAGCAGTGCACGAGGGGATGCTGATGAGGATATTTTTAAGCCAATAGCCAGAGAGCTTCCTCGTAGCTGTTTGTGTAACAAAGATCAAAAGAACATGACTACCACAGTCGCCCTTTTTCACAAGCCGTTGTTAGATGCATTACTTGAAGGTCCAGTTGTAGCAACACTGACACCGGAACAAGATCGATATTGGCGTCAAAATCCAGCAGACAGTGTGCTTAAGTATCCAGCTGCAGTGGCATTTTCCTCCAAAAACAGCCTTCTGTTTATTTGTGACAAAAAGAAATCAACCATATTCATGGCAAATTTAAATAACCCCATCTGCGCCATTCCGCTTGCTGGCCCCAAAACAGGAATTTGTAGCCTGCAAGGGATTTTAATAAAAGATAATCATCTGGTAGTACTAGTCGGTGGAAACATGTCTGGCCTAAAGATCATCGATGTCAAAGAACTGCTGAACAAGAGTCGTGCACTTTTACAACTTGAGACAAACGACGTAAATGTACAGCCTGAAGCTGAACCTTCAATTAAAACCTGTCCTTCTGGCAAAGTAAAAGTCCACCATGAATGTCTTTGGTCAACAACTGGGATGACTGAAGTTGGGCGATTAGTTTCTGTTACCACCAGCCCCAATTCTGAGAATGAGCCACTTGGAATCAACACCACGATCCTCGCACTCAGTGTTGACAAGAAGACCATTTACAAAGTCTCCCAGTTTGACTTGGACATTCAGCAAAAGCATTACAACACTCAGCTGGAGATTCTTTTTGTTTTAAGCCAGGGCCAACCGCTTTGTATTTAGGATGCTCCAGAAGGGCTTCTTATTTCAATTCTTAATCAAGAAATTAAACGTATCCATCATGATAATGCATCTTTCAGGCTAACCAATGTTGTTGAAAGAAACCCCTCAGTCATCCTTGGCATCACAACAACAGAGGAGAAACTAGTCTTCTCTGATTGTCAGAACCATTCGGTAAACTTTTTTAGTGAAGGCAAAATAAGTCACTCACTGGGAGGGGATGCAAGATGGATTCACAGTTCGTTTTCAGTCGCCATCAGCCCTTGTGTCATATGGCGAATCTGTGTCTGTGACACAAGCAATCAAGCTATCAGATTAATTTCAAGCTTAACAGCCTATAAGTTTCTCAGAGAGAAACTAGGACCATTCATTGAACTCTTTCAGCTTGAAGAAGAATATTCAAGGGAGGCAAACGTACAGTCAAGTTTGGAAGATGGTTTGAAAATTCTCAAAGAAGTGGCAGACTTGATGAAAGACAGAAAGGAAAGCTTATTTTTGAACAGGGCGAAGGTGTCCACAAGGTACTGATCTGGCATTTACAAAACCCACGAGGGACGCTTTTAATATGCTGCATTGATCATTTGAGAGAACAAAGTCGTTCCTCTCTGAAAATAACTTGCAACACATTGCAGAGGATATCTTCTTTCCGAGTTTTACAACTTTGCATGTGGAACATTTCTTTGCGGGAATAAGAACCGTAAGTCGTCCTACTCCTGACATGTATGATAATGCCAACCGAAGACCAAGCTGCATCATTGAAGCTGTGCAAAAGGTGTACAACCCTTCGTTTTCTATGTATACTGGACCACAAAAGCCACTTCACCGAACGAAAGATTGACAAAAAGGAACCTGAGTGGCTTTATGAATGTGCAAAGATCACTGGGCAAGACACAGTTGGGCAAGAAGACAGCGCAAAGGAAAAGGACATTTTAAAACAAGAAGCAAGAGATTTGAGGCTCTTTGCTAAGGAATTTGGACAAGGCGTTCGCCAGCAAAGAGTCAGAGACAAAACGAAAGAAAGAGCCGGAACTCTGCCGCTGGCTTTAACCATGATCTGACGAGTTATTTCACCTCAAACAGACTATGTTGTTGACATGCTCGAGGAACTTCAAGCCTTGAACGATGGACAGCAAGCAACACCGGCAGTTGAAACTTGTCCAGCACTCTTTTCAAAGGGAGATGTGGTTGCTCTGAAGCACAACTGGAGGCAATATTTGGAGCCCTTTTTCCTGGCAATTCTTTGCGATGACTAAAATTAAATCAAGATCCGATATTTTTTACAATTATTATTATTTACAATAATGCCACTGAAGTGTAAAATATTAACGACAGTCTAGCAGTTGCATAAAGAGCAGTTACATGCATCAAAGGTGATCTTTCTAATACGTGTTACAAATTTTTTAAGGGTCGGAGAAGTTCTTAGTTCATCATTTAGAGAGTTCCAGATTTTTGGTCCGTAGTACCTAAAGGTAAGTTACATTAAATTACACTAAGTTAAATTACTGTCATGTGTGCATGGCTCAGTGCTTACGCTGTGTGTTTTGCCAATACTGCTGTGGTTTCCCATCTGAAAAACTCGCTAAGGTAAGGAATAATTCTCAAGCATTAAGTGAATTTGATTGTTGCTACCTTGTTTTAAAGATACTGCTGTTTCCTAAAAGCGAATTTTAATGTGCAATTTGATGATCAACTTGAGCTTTATGATGTAACTGTCTAAATGCGAAGTGTAAATGCAAACTTCATCCCTATGTTCCTTGTCGTGACCCTGAGACAACCAGAAAACCAGTTTAAGTCCTCAGTGGTGGTGATTACCCGACATTTGAGCAAGGTAATAAATAAGAAAACCCGCAAATTCCAAGTGAAGATAAAGACTGAATTTATTCCTCATATTGTTGTTACTGGATCATGCCCGCATTGAAAGAACAAACTGTAGTACTTGACAAGTTAGAGCTCAGAGAGTTGTAAACACTGAGTTAAAGATTAATGGATTGCAATAAACGTCTTTGAAAAGCACTTGTTCATTTTCTCAGTCTTGAATACATGTATGGAAAACTCTATTTGAACAAACAGAGTTGTTTTGTGTTGTCTATTAGGTTCATAGACCAAATAGAAATCAATTTAATTCGCAATCGTAGATTTTTATAATGACTGAGATGCATATTCCGTAGTTGTTGGAGCTTTCGTTGTCAATAAATTGTATTTTTATTCACTTCAAATCTCTGTGTATTTGAATCATTTCGCTATTAACAAGTAATAATCAAGAAACCTGTCGTTCGAAAAATATTTAGTGTTGCGTGTTGACAATTTAATTAGCGCTCTGAACTTCTACTGTTGTCATTTCATTGATAGAGCTGTCCCATGGGTTTCTCCGTTCGAGTTTGTATGCAAATCTAGGGCTAAAAGTAGAGTTTAGTGCGCGATTAACGGAGCGGAAAACAAGAAAGGTTAGCTGAGATTTATTTTCTCTCTCGTCGCCAAAGCTGAGAGGTTAGATAAAAGCATAATAGAGCTTTCCAATCAGGGTTAATTATTAGCGGGCAAGTTTAGGCAAGTGTATTGTTTGTATTGTACTAGAGCAACGCTTGTTAGTATGGAGGAAGGCACTTTACCTAGACACTTCATTAGTATGGAGGAAGACACTTTATTAGTATGCAGGAACACATTTTTTCCCCTAGGTTATAACAATAGGCGGCGTCATGGATTCGACCGTTACGCATATTAATAAAGGGAACGCAAGGGGAACGCAGTAATCTAGCTTAAAATGACCTTCTATAACTACTGATGGGGTTCCACAGCAAAATGTATACACCGGAGATCCTAATGACAAGCAAGCAAAGAAAGCTTATGTCAAAGATGTCTTCAAATGTTTCATTGAAAAACATGCAGTAAGTGGTTTGCCAGAGCTTAACCAGTAAGCCCCTATATCTAATGACCTAAAGTGTCGATTTTGTAACAGAATGTATCTCATAACAAGTGCATTTTGGAACCACAAGGAAAGAGAACATGGTTTTGCGGCTGTCCAGAGCAACGCTACTTCCCAAACCAATGCTAGCAGTGATGTGGACAGAGTCTACAACTACACCTGCCAAGCTCTGTTGCTGCTGAGGATGGATCATGATGATGCCATCAAACTAGCTGATGGAGAGCGAGTTCTTGGACTCTACAAATTCTTTTGTTTGTATTATAGCCCTTACCAAAACAACCTTATGTTTAAACTTATTTTAAAGTACTTAAAACGTATTTTGACGATATAAACACTGTTTTGAGGCCATGGTGATGTATTTACAAGCTACTTTACAAAAAAGTTCAAATTGTGGCGAGTATTGAAATTATATTTCAAGGTATATTTAAACTGTATTTCATAAGAACGATAGGTTTACCATGGATTTTTAATGTATTTTGTGCCTTAAACATGATTAAAATAGGGTATTTGAAATATATTTCAGAGAGTTGATTACTTAAATATTACAAAACAGTGTATCCTAATACTATTTTGAGACAAAAACCATTGACCTTGATTTAAAATAGTTTTAAACACTCCGTTTAAACGCTGTTTTATAAGCATTCCTGAAAGGTCCTCCATTTTAAATATAGTTTTGCAATCCAGAAAATTATAGTGGTTTTTAAATATAATATATAGAAACTATTTTGAATCGGATTTTTTAAAATAGCATTGAAACAGCCTGTTTAAAACAAGTTTTTAAAAGGTCTAAAAGTTGATTTAAGCTTGAAAACTATTTGAAGGCTTCGGTGGAAAAAGGCGTTAGGTTTTTTACTCAAAAGTGAACTGTGTCAAAAACGCTCCAAATTTCGCATGCAGTTTTGTTTACGTGTGTCAAACAATGTTCTGCATGTTTTTTCCTTGAAGTTAGCTTCGTTTTCAAGATATTACGTATGCGAAAAAACACATATTTCCAAGGGCATCTTCTGGGGACCTTTTGTTGGATGAAAAGCAAAAGAAACCTTTCGTTTCGCTAAGCGATGAACTCACTTTAATACCTAGCGCCCTTACTACTTCTTCGTTAGCTCAAGTGGATAAGGCACTGAACGGGCCAGATTCTAATTTATTTTGCCAAGGCACTGGTTCGATACGAGGTCGCACAATTTTTTTTTCCGTTCTGTTCCTTTACTTCTTTCAAAAATCATGATATCTATTTAAAAAAATTGCATATAAAGCTGGAGTCTGGAGAGATTTTTAATAGAGGTTATTGTGACGTGAAACACACGTGAATTTTGATCGAGCAATGGATCAAAGCAAAGAGAAGTGATACATAACAGCTCTTTCAATTAATATCTTAAGCATTGTTTTTAAGTACCTTGCAGCCTGTCTGGTGGTTGATAGGCATCATAAAGCCTTGATAACCCACAAGTCACCAACAAGTTTTAAAGAAGCAAAATGTGTTCTGTAACTTCAAACGCAACTGATATAAGCAGCAAGTTATCTTCGTTTGAAGTCAGGTTGATCCAGGCAGCAAAGTCCAAGAGCAGTTCTTGCCCAAGAATAAAACCCTGTTGTGAGTTGTGGCCCATTAGCCAAACGTTGCTAGCATAAAAGTTTGGAAAGTGAGAACTGCTTTTAGACTGATAAAATTTCTCGTGTCATCCTCCATGTTTACCTGCGCACGACGTGTGACAGAACCTTCCCGGCATGCATTTTGATCACGTTTGGCAAGACAAGACAAGACTCATAAAATCACTATTTAACTAATTACAGAGCGTGTTTTTTCCTTCTTTATTCCAACATTATCATGGCCAACAAGAAGCGATAGATTGAAACATTGATCTGTGATCCAGGTTGCGTTGATTTTACTTCAAATCGGCATGATTTGTAGTGTTTTAAACTTCTGGAAACAGGGGCCATGCAGATGTAAGGAGACCTGTTTTTTACACAGAAGGGTTAATCTGTTAATCTTTCAGCCCTACATTTTTAAGCTTATATGTTGCAGGCAGTTAAACTGAAATAGGGATCCTTGCCGTGATGCTTTAAAGTGAAATCAACATTTTAACCTATTTAAGCCCGAAATTGCCGTTTTTGAGCTTACGCGCTGCGTGAAATAGACATTTTGCTTGTTCTTAAGTCAAATCAACATCCTTGCTGTCACGCTTTAATCAACATTTTAACCTTTCTAGGCCTGAAATCGACGTTTTTGAAGTCTACGCGCTGCGTGAAATGAACAGTTTCCTCGTTTTGAAGTGAAATCAACATCCTTGCTGTCACGCTTTAACGTGAAATCGCGTAAGGTTCACATTTGGCTGTAATTTGAGTGAAATTAACATCTTTGTGGTCGCGTGATAATGTGAAATCACAATTTTAACGCTTTTAAAAACCTGAAATCAACATTTTTTAAGGTTACACGTTGATTGTTTTCCTTGGCCTAACACTGCGCTAACCCTAACATGTCGTGACCTTAACTCTAACCTAATTTGAAGCGCTAACCGTAATAATGAAGCGCTAGCGCTAACCCTAATTATGCTCCTGTATCAACATTTCCCTGCAGGGTAAGAGGCCATTTTTCAAAAAATATATAAAAAATTTTAAATTAATTTTCGTAAAAAATTCCTTTTGCGTGTAAATAGCTTATTTTGCTCTTTTTCGATGGGGTAACCTTTTTTGATTACTTATTTGAGCCCCCCTGAGTTATTTTTAGAAAAAAAATTTTCGTAGGGAAATCAACTATTTTACTCTAATTTTACGGATTAAAGCCAAAATTTCCAAATTTGGGCAACCCTGACCCTGCAGATCATTAAGACTTTCTGCAGAGGTATTAGAGTTGCAACCCTTTGAAAAAAATTTTCGATTTGTCTAGTCAACCTGCATATCAACTAGGGGATCTGAAGCTCAAAACTTTGCATTTATCTTATTTTAAAGGGGTAGAGTCAGGGTAACTTTAATTTGTTGTTTTCATTTTAAGGGTGAGCGGTAAAAAACCGGACACTTATTGTACAATAAATCTTTTACCTTGTGTAAAAAATAACATTGATTGGTCAAAAGCAACCAGAGTTCTGCCTCTTTGAAGGTTAAAGGAGGAGTTCAAATTAGGGTAGGGACAACAACAGAAGAAACAAACTTTATTTTTGAAGCTGGATTTGTTACTGACAGAGCTCAATATCAAGGCAAATTCAACATGTTTTCAACATGCGCGTGCACAAGGGCGTGTTAAATGACGCCATAAATTATGCGAAGAAATGATGCGCAGTGTAAATGTGGGTACTGATCTTGACGACAAGGAAAAACTTGCAAGGGTTTTCAAATGCCGAATGTCAAAAAAAGTTATGAATTGATATCTGGTCGTGTGCAATAGCTATCAGGGGGTTTCGATTTCACAAACTGACCAGAACTTGCATAGTTTCTTACATTTGACGAAATTCCGCTGTGCTATCGCTTTTTTTTTTTAATGACCCTGACAGGGTATAAGACCAACTCATTTAAGGACGTTCGTGCCCAAAAACTTCCCACGCACAGATTTTTTTAAAACTTTGACTGAAGGTAGAGAGTGATAAGATTAGATTAAAAATGTAAAAAAAATTGGGGGTCACTGAACTCGTTTTGAAGATAAGGCGCAGCTCAGACCATAGCATTTCTAGGATTTCCAGTCATTCGAGGCAATTCTGGCCGGATTCATTACTATCGGCATATATTTAAGTTGAAGAATCATATCTAAGTTATGTGTGTTTAACACAGCATATATAGGCCTATTTGATAGATCTTTGCTACATATGTCATTATATCAGCTAGAATTAGCCTTAAAAAATACAACTTCTAAGTTACGCACACCTGTATCCACGTATCAATTCGACCCTATTTGAATAGTATATGACAAATAATTAAAACTTCCCACATACAGATTTTTTTTGTTTTTTAGTATAATGGAAAGAATCAGAAAAGGAAGTGATCTGCCAAAAAAAAAGTGGGGGTCACCGAGCATCCAACAAAAATATTCCCACACAAAGTTAACGCAAAGGTCATCAGCCCTATATTTTGTTGAGTTTTCGACTCGGTGCGCGCGCTTGAAAATGATGTGGCACGCGAGTTACCAATGGATAGCGTGCGCACTAGATATGCGCAATAGCAATGGGCGCGAACGTCCTTAAGTCAGCTTGCTTTGCAAACTTATAAGAGCTTATGATTTTAGCAGTGCATTTCTCTAATATCAGGGGTTTTTCAATTTACATCAAATGAGTGTTAAGTTGCAAGATTGCGCAAAGATAGAATGAGGTATGTATTGTATAAATGTCACAATGTGCTGATTAAAAAAACTGTTATTTCGTACGTCTCGCACATGCTTTGTTTCCACTATTTAATTTCATATTCCATCAGTAATTAACTAGGCTCGATTACCAGCCGCTGTTCGGGAAACTCCTCCCTCAAACTCACGGCCGAACTCATGGACCTTAGCATTGTTAATTTGACCGATAAAAAACTTATGAATTGAGCAGGCTGCATACATTATCTTTCTCGCAGTAGCACATGAAGAACGGTCGCATTAGCGGGACATCTGACCAAATACATTTAACTGATGAAATAATGCCTGTTCTATTCCATAGCGGCATATACAGCACACAAACTAGTCAACAGACTTCATGCATGAGAATCTATATTTGAATCATGAGGTGCCATAATGTCAGATAACGAACAAAGTCAGAGGGATAAACGCAAACATCGATATCAAGTAGTCTTCTTGAAGGAGAGCGACATCAGTCTTTGGCGAAGCCAGACAAAATTAAACTTTTAAGGTGGCTTGAAACAGTTTTCATCTTCCCCAGATTAGTTTTACAAATTCTTTTCCAATTACAGTTTGGTTTATCGGATCAGTGTGAAATTTACCACAGACATAAATGAAACATCATAGAATCATTACATCATATTTTTCCCAGAAAACCTGTTACCATGGCAACAATATAACGCATTCACTTGCACCCCCAAAAGCGAAAGCTATCGTGTTATTAAGAGAACGGGTCGGTGAAATCTTCTCAAACTCCTATACTACATGTTATTAGGAATGATAGTCCAAATATGTAACTTTAGAAAAATTCTGTAGGACATAAGGAAGTAAAAACGTAATTTTAAACTATTGCTTTTTAAATTTTTTTCCCACCTACAGAATTTTTTAAGAATCAGTATATATACACATCCGATTGATCTAAGTTGTCACCAAAAATTTGAAAAAAATCCACCGACTGGAAGCGAAAATATTAGCGCACAAAGTTGGAAAATATGAAAAAGTCAAGGTCGACTAGATCCCACTTTACGTATGCGCGAAGTTGTTCACATGCGCTCAATCGAGTTCCTGCGTGTGCGAAACAACCGGCTTTCATTCAGACGCATTCTTTGTGAAAAGGAGATATTTTTTCCTTAGGATGGTTTTACGGGTTACAAGAAAAGTAACCAAAACCAATTTGGGAGAGCTTTACCGTTTGCATTTGTATTAACGTGCTACAAGATCTATTTTCTCTACTCTTCTCTCTCTGATTTTGATTCATTCCGCTGGCATGTGCATCTTAGTAATGACGTGTGTAGATTGCGCACGCATGTGCAGCTAAAAGCTCTTTCGAGCCTCCTTAAATGAACCAGAGCAAACTGAACTAGCAAAACAAAAACGTGGTATCAACACGATGTACACCAACATAAGTATGTTTGTTTTGGACAGGTCATTTGCCACACAGTCAAATAGCTCTGCTCTACTTTTGTAAAAAAACTCTTCTATAGAAAATAGCATATAATGCCCTGCAACAAAATAGGTTGGAAGGCCAAAATTAACAGAAGAAGTGGCAAAAACAGTACATGTACAAATTTTACAACCAATAGTCGTCATGTGGGCCCGCCAATGATTGTAATCAGTTGACATTTCTGGCCACTGCAAGAATTTTAAATACGAATTTACGTCAAAGAAATGGTTTGCCGCTCACGTGTCCAGCCGCCTCTTATGGGGAGGGTAGACTAGACACGAGAGAGGGAGAGAGAGAGAGAGAGAGAGAGAAATAGAGCAGCGGAAACAGAGCCTTTAACTAAACACACAAAATAGGAATGGCAGAGCCAATTCAGTTCAGAGTTTTACAGTGCAATACATAGGAGTGACAAATCGAGGTTGTGAGGATCGCACAAAGGAGTGACAAATCTAGTTTGTGAAAAATTCCACCCTAGGATTGTGAAAACCCCACCCCACGGCAATAATTTTGTAGAGACGTTGGGGTCTTCATGTGCACACAGGCATTAACTTGCAAACGAGTTCAAGGTCTGTGTTCCATATATGGCCAGCCGAAGCATATAAGAAAAGGTTTGCAGGGAAGCGCGGGAACCTTGAATAGTACATTTTATTAAGACAGGATCAGTTTTCGCATTCAGTGAAAATAACCATTGGAGAAACCTCCCATTGCTGTTCCGTCGAGGAAAATGGCCGAGTATGATTTCGTAATTCGCGAAAAAGATATGGGAATCAATTTAGAAGGCAAGAATGGTCAACTGGAATACACAGAGAGGGCGAGCTTTGCTATGGAACTTCTGCAACACATTGATGCTGGTCATCAATCGAATGGTTTTGTTGCAAAGGTCACTTGTTCTCTTCAGGAAGAGAGCAGGTAATTATGGTTTCAGTGAATCGATATTCCAGGGTAGGTGCTATTGTTTCTTTTTTCAAGTTTCTAGATGGATCTCTGTTTGTAATATTCGAAACAAATCAAAAATAGACAGCATCGAGCAAGTTGTGTGCCAGGAGATCTTCCATTTGGACGAATGTGTGACAAAGATCAACTCAGTGTCACATAAAGTTTCTATGCAGTCATTTGTAATACGCGTTTGTTAGTCTATCGACAGCCATAATGAAATGAATTTCAGTTTTTTTTTCATGAGCGTCTGTTTAGTTTTCAATATTCCCGCGCATTCGACAATTGCATAGGAAATATGGTAATCTCGCCAAGTGCGTCACAAAGATTAAGTCATTGTCGCCGTAATTTTCTGTACAGAAGTGATTTGTGACTAGCAAAGGGCGGTTTGAAAATTAGCTTTTTCTATGCTGAAACGAGCGTTATGTTATAGTAACCTTTTCACCAAATATTGGTTGAGTACTTCCCGCTCCAGCGCTTTTGGACGACTACGCGGGAAATATTTCCTCGAGGTGTGCGTGACACAGATTACCTCTGTGTTACATAAACATGTTTCAATTCTAAGCACAATTGCGGCCAAGTTCTACTTTGTGTTTTGTCACCATTAATGGACTGCTGAAGCGTGTTACAAAAATTTGCACAATAACCGTTGCCAGTATAAAGAATACTTTGATGAAGACAGCCCGGTAATAAGTAGAATGTCTTCCAGCCTGCCACAAGTAAAATGATGGTGAAGGGGACCGGAGATGAGTCTCGAAGGCTCAAATGCTGATTTCTCCGTTTTTCATTTTCAGGAAATGTTACTTTCGAATTTAGAAAGCGCTATCTGGTGGGGTTGGGCGATTTGTGGAAAACTTGAACACCACTTTTGGATTGGGAGTGCTGATGTGCAATTTTGAACCACAAGAATTCAGATGTTTTCTGAAGTGGATAATGAAGAACTATTTCCGGTAATATGCATGGCCCTACATCACTATGAAGTTGTTCGTATACAATATCCTTTTGCATATTTCTAGTTCTGGCTTGAAATTGCGTATGAGACTTATTTTATTTCAGGAACAGGCAACAAAGAGAACAGCTTGACCTCTCTTTGTATTGTTAAGTAACATAACTTAAAAATTACAAGACATTGAGTTTTTGGAACTGAATAGTGCTTTCTCACACATTAAGTATGAAATAAAGGCCTGTAGCTTTCCAAACATAGTTTGTGATTGGCTCAGCAAACAATAGATAAATGAATTAACAATGCTGAGCGTGAGCTACAGGCTCTGGAAAAGGTACAGGACTAATGGAAATAACTACCGAATTTAAAAAGGAACGGAAGTAAAGGAATTGCTTTTTTCTTAAACGTTTCGTATTCACATTTCAGAAAATGCAGAATCGCAGGAACGAAAGACACATTTAAGGCAGCCATTTGTGTTGGGAGACAACCCGACAGCAATGCGTGGGTCCTAGGAAATGATGTCCAGATTGACTCCTATGGAGCAGTTATCAGAAAACAAGATCAGGAGATCTTGTGGATCAATGCAGTGTTTGAAATGGAAGAGGGTTATCGAAAGGAGAATTGCTCTCCATTGCCCAAGATCTGCCTACCGTTATGTTCCCTAACACTCGGAGATGTTGTAGGGTCCATGAAAGATATCATTCATGACAACTTCATGGCAGGTGTCTTCACTATTGGTAAGTGTTATTTGTTCATGTGTTCCATCATAGGACTTACGGCCTCGTTCATGTCCTGTTGACTTCTAGTCTCTTCTCACTCTATTAGCTCTCGCCCCCCTGTTCTCATATCGAGAAAACATCGAAAGGTTTGCGGTTAAACCAAGGATTAACAGTTCACTTTTGTTTTGATTATTCTATAAAAGGGTATTCAAGTATCACCCTGAAAAACAGTAGAAATGCTCGCAAACGTAAATGGGTTAATCTAGATGCCAGTTGTATGTTGCTCACAAAACTGAAGATTCTCTTAAAATAGGGATTTTTAAGTGTCTAGGAGAGCTCAGTGCACACTGTGTAAGCCAGTGAGCCATGCCACATTTCGGAGTCAGAGGAATTTCCTACCTACACTTAGGAGTTTTTAAAGTAATCACAGATAGCGGCCAAGTTTGACCACTTTGTGTTTCCTTCACGATAAGGCTCGTTTCAATTAGTTTTTTGGGATCTTGGGGGTCTTAGGGTTGTTCGTTTTCTAGACAACCCAGATGATTACGCTCTACATTTTCCTTTTGATTTGCCCTATGTATGTAAAAAAGGGAAGAAAAAGAAGAACTCCGCAAACAATAAACAGCCACTTTCGAGCAATTTGAATAATTTGGGGAAAATTTTGACAATATTGTGAACTTCTCCACCAGCCCCTTCAATTAGTCCATAAGCGCACACTTGATTTGAAAAACTGTTCACTTCTCGGAACAAATAATGTTTGCTGCATATCGTTCGCGCCAAATTGAGGCTACTGATTGAATAAATAGTTTACAGAATAAATAGTTTACAGAAAAGTAAAAATATACGAAGCAGATCTTGACATCTCAAATTATTTCTTTATGTGCATGCAGGTAGTGTCTGCCCTGTTTTAATGGAATTACATAACACTGTGAAATAAATGTGACATATTTAAATCGGTATTATTAATTTTAACACCTTGAATGCTTTTTGGACTCTTCTATGAAGCAATTATTGATGTGCTTGGGTTTTGCCCCATTCCAGTTGTCTGTGGGGTAAACAGACTAGGCAATCACTGCCTTGAGCCTTATAGGCAATGGGCACAGTTTCTACTCCGCTGTGAAGGAGCGGTTTATTCCACGTCTGTGCTCAAGATCATCTCTGCCCCCAAGTACTAGATGATATAAAGAAGCCCAAAGTCATCAAGGACATAGCAGTGTCCTTTTATAACAAGAAAAAGGATGGAACATGTCACCTGGAGACATCTCCACGCACATGTCCCATATTAACTGTGAACTGGGAGGTGCTAGATGGTCTGGGGAAGGACCCAAGGTAGGCCACTAGTTATCATGTTAAAATTATTCTTTTTATTATTTTTTGGTATTCTTTAAATACTAGGCACAATTTAAAATAGATGTTAAACCAGTCTTGTAAAAATGTCTAAATAGCACTCTTTCAGTTTACTAATAGCGTAATTACAAATTATACAGAAATGTTTTATAGATGGGAGGTTCATTATCTGTAGTAAATTAAACGATTACCAATAATCAACACCTCCTTACATGCTGAACATATTACTGATCTTGCACTGCAGGATCCTTGGACGCCTAGTGCTCATCCCATTTCTTGGGGGGAGGCACAGTCCCAAGGGGACTGATACACAGCAACAGGCCGAGGCAAACCACATATCAGTACTCGAGAATGCCTCAAAGGCAGTTGGTTGTCTTATTGGAATAAATGAACAAATAAATCATTTTTGTGCTATGACCGCATGAAGCAGCTAGTCTCCTATCTAGCAAAGGCCACACCTGGGCTTGATGATCGATGTATTAAAAATTATGCCCTACTTACCTTTTTTAACACTGCCACAATCAGGTTAATATTTATACACCAACCACCATTTGAAGCATGTTTACATCGAATTCGAAACAGGACATGTTAAATAAATAGATCCAAACCAACGGTATGTCATGTCTGTCTTGCAAAAATGTGTAATTATACAAAGGAAAGTTTGCCTTGAAAAGAAATACATTTATTGTGCACGCGAAACTAGTGCCATTCCCAAACCACCTATTTAAATTTTAAACGCCCAAAACTTGGAAGAAAATAGGTTGAGCTCTGATTCTTCTTACTGCTTACACCGGAAGAATGAAAGATAATGTAGAAAATACCAGAATACATGTGTTGATTAGCTCATAACTTTTATGACAACGCGAGTTTCACAAAACCTATATGCAGCATAAAGCACACTGCCTTTCTTAATCTAGTGACACTAATTTAAAGTTTCAGAATGAAATGCCTTTAATTTTTTAGCTCTTTTTCCATTGTGGTCGTGTGACTGCTCAAATATGGCCATGATACCAAACTTTTGCGGGACTCTGCAATATAACAAACCTGTGCAAAAAGGCCTAGTTTGAAATTTTCAATAGCAACAAGACCCATTGGTAGCTAAGAAGTACCCCCCTTAATGCAATCTAATGACCGTTACCAATAAGATTAAGATGTGATAAGGTTTGTTCTCAAAGATATTACACATGTCTATTTACACAATCTTACTCAAAGCCTAATATATGATCAAGGTTTAACGAAACACATAAGCTGAGTCCATAATCTATGTAATTTTGTTAGAGATTTTCATCTATATTAATTTGTTTTCCAAAGGTTATTGACTTGGCAGAGATTGAACAAGTAGACACATCATTTGCACGGGTTAAAGTAATGCACAAGCATGCAGTCGAAGAGTACCAAGAAGAGACAATCACCTCTCACACGACACCAGAATCCAGGGAGCCTTTAATTGTAGATCTACTGATGAGGTGCATCCAGGTTTTCAAGATTCCCAGACAAAACAAAGTTAAAGATTTCTGTTTCTAATAATGGAAAATCACCGGCCTATATCTCATCCCTGACAGAAATAACAGAAATATTACTTACGTGTAAACCAGTCATATCAAACTTATCCATCAAATAGTCAAGAGTATTTTTGTACATGTACGCCACTGTCTTTATCAAAGCCCACCACAAAAAGTGCTACTTTTTTGCCAAAAAATTGCCATATCATTTTTCACAATAATTTAATTATCACCTTACCAATGTTTTAATTCTGTGCAAATATAGCAAAAACAGTCATTTTTGGGAAGCTCTATCATTTTGTCTGTAAGGCATAATTACCTCACATAAAAGTATGATTGGTTAATTTATTGTGCACTCATTGTATACGAGTAGTTAATATGTAAAATGACCAATTTATAACATGTTCTGGAAAGCGAAAAGCGTTGTTGTGTTTTTAAAGATTTTTCACTCTGCTTGTAGATGTTGACTTGCATCAACCCAGAAGTCAGTTTCAAATCAAAAACTCTCGCCTGCCAACTGTGGTGGTCACTAAACATTGTGGTGTTTTAGTAGCACTCAAGGATCTCTATGCCTTGGTGAGGAGCTATGGGGGAACACCACCCTCTGAAGAGTGCGAGGAGAAATCCATAACCTAGACATTGGTAACACTACAGACAAGAAACACTTCTTCAATAAGCATCCTAATGGAATGAAAATAACTCGGGCAGCTGGCAAGGGTGTTGAGGTGGTGCAAATCAGCTGTGTGACTGTGAAGCAATCTGCCTTCCCCATAGAAAGCTGGAAGATATTCTGTGAAGGTATAAACATTTCAGTGCAACAGATGATCTTCCTACCAAGGAACTATGTATCACTTATCCTAGGCATGATTGAAAGTCTATGTTATCACAATAAATTTCAAGGCACTGACTGCTTGGAATAATTAAAATCTGTTTTTGTGTGGGATTTCCCCACACTTTGTCAGGAGCGGCGATATTTCTTTGTTTATTTATTTGTATACGAGAGCCAAGTGTTTGTGACGTGGTCTCTATTAGGAAGAGAGAGGACCCTGGGAATGAGTGTTTGTGTGTGGAGGCCATTACTCGTCTCGCGTGTTGGCAAATTATTTCGACTTGTTTTCTCGGTGCGGTTAATTTACAAGGTAAGGAAAAGTCGTCTTCCCTTCTAATGTTTTTTACTGTATAAGCGAGTTGTGCCGCCTATAAAATTTTGGGATTGTCCCTTATCGGTTTCCCTAGTTTTGTCACAACAATACCATGATCATGTTAGTTTCCACTTTATTTTGTAATAGTGGTCACCAATGTAGCATTTCTCAGAAAGCCTATATGGATCTATGTGGGCAATTAACCAATTCAATAATAAACGACGAAAAGTTAAGTGAAGTACATGTAAACACTTGGAAATGAATTTGAGTTTTTGTCAATCTCACACAAAACGAGTCAAGTTTGAAAATTTATTACTTAAGTAACTTTTAAAACCCTTCAACTCACAGCCTTTATTGCGAGCTTTCACTGAGCCAAACTGACAATTTATTTTCAGATATTTCTGGAATTGTCGTAGTTCTTAGTTTTGGAGGTTCAGAGGGAGTAGATTAGGTCTACCAACCTAATTTTAAACCACGCGCTGCTGGGTATTTATTTTAGTGCATAAACACTCCCTTTCTGTTTGCATATGCAAGGAATTCTTGGATAAATAACAATCGTACAAAATTCCACTTCTCGGACAGAACTGTCTGCAATTGCACATTGAAAGAATGTCGTAAACTGCGTTGATCCTATGAAAATCCCGAAAATTGCGCAGAAAATACAATCCTAGTAAATGTTGTCGCCCCACGCAGTCTGCCGTAATGTCGGAAGACAATTTATACTGGACTGATTTCAATACCCCAACTCCCATTTAATGCTATCAACAACCAAAGTTTTACTGGCAAATATAACAGAATGACAAAGTCCAGTATTATCCTGTAGATTTACGATAAGCAATTTGAGGTTCCCTCTTTTAACTACAATTTGTTGACACATTGCGTGACTTTCTGTAGATTCGTAATAGGCCATTGCAGAAACGTGAGAGGACTGGGAAAGAGTATGGTTTGTTTGAAAAACTAAGATATTCAAATGAAAGATCAACTAAATTTGAGAGTCTTAACCACGAATAGAAGTATTTGGAGGAAGAAAATGGCAAAGTGGTAGCTCCTTAAATATCACCCAAAATAGAGAGTTTGTATGGATTGGGTGGACAGGTGACAAAATTATAAGGGTTTGTATGGAATTTTGCAACTTTTGCAAGGCTCTCATTCGGACAATTTTCTGCTAACAACTCTTAAACTTGGTGGGGTAGCTTTTCATTCATTAACCTTTCGGTTGATATGTTTAGATTTTCAATCTAATCAATATAAGAAACTCGCACCAGTGCTCTCACGTTTCTGCAGTGGGCTATTAAAATAAAAAACTAACGCCTTCAAACTTCCTGCCAAAAATGTTCACATTTACAAGTCATGTTAAAACAGAAAAGCTTATTTGTAAAAGTATAGTTTATGTACAGTGTTCAAAGCTGGAAGCACAAGGACTCTTGGCTGAAAATTGCACTTGCCTACTGATCTGTATCCAGCTTTATTGTAAACAAAATTCATCTCTGCTACAGGCGACTGATTCGAATAATTCCGCTGATGAATAAAACCGATAAAAGTAGACGGCATTTACCTTTTTGTCGAGTCAAGAGTCTCTGAACTAGTATGTTCATCCCTGAAGTGCGTGGACTCCTACACAGTTTGGTATAATGCGTCAAGCCACTGCTCGCCTCGAATAGCGGTAGCTAACTGCGAGCAGTGGTAAATCTTGCATTTTGTTAATTTTCTTAATAAACTTGGTAGTTAATTGCTATCAATCACCGCCCCCTCCTTTCCCGTGGTACTTTGTCTTTCCACAGTAAATAGCATTTACCATGGTAGATAGGACTGGGAGAGAGCATCATGGCGGACGGCAGCTATGTGTAACAGCTCTTATGCTGCCTCCTATTCCTACTCCTTCCCCGAATCATAACTTGTAATGACGGACCAAATAGGAAAAGTTAAAACAACGGGTACTAGAAAATGGGAAGAGCGTAAAAGCGGCTCACCAGAGACGGTGGAAAAACCTGCGAAATTGGTTAAATCGATAGACAATCAAGCTATGGCGGCCTTGCCATCGGAAGCTGAGACTATGGTCAGAGAATCGAGCAATACGAGTCTGGAAGATATAAAGGGAATTCTTGATAACATCCAAGATACAATTGCAAGAATCCTACATGAAAATGGTCAACTCAGAGACGAACTGAAAGAACTCAAAGCGTCCTTGAAATCGAAAGACCGCGAGGTGCAAAATCTACAAGAATCATTGTCGAAAACGTGTGAACGAAACAAGGCTTTGGAACTGGAACTCAAGGCAGCAAAAGTTAAGATCGACAAACAAGACGGCGAAATTTACAACTTATGGGATAACCTTGATAACCTAGAACAATATACTAGGAAAAACAGTCTGGAAATCCATGGTGTCCCAAAAGAAGCATACAGCTCTACAGAAGAGGCGGTCCTCGCAATCGCCAATGCGTTAGATGTTGACATTTCATCGAACGATATAGAAATTTCGCACCATCTTAAAAGAAAAAACAGCAATACCGCAATTATTGTTAAATTTGCAAACCACAAAGATAAAACCAAACTATATAAAGCAAGAACAAAGCTCAAGACAGTGAAAACGTCGAGTATATTTCCAAGATGCACTGTAACCATTCCAGAATTTAAAGATCGCATCTTTATTAATGAAAACCTCACAGGACACAGACGCTATGTCATGGGTCAAGCAAACAAGATGCGGAGAAACGGTTTACTTCTTAGTTGCTGGTCCTTGGACGGTAAGATATTTGTAAAAACGTCGCCTGAAGGAGCCCCCACTAGGATCTTTAGTGATGACGATCTTAAAAAATTGTAAATAACTGTTTAGAGGAGATTTCAAATACCGTAAACGAAATGCAAATTTTGTATCTTCTGAGGGAAATGAGATCGAACGGGGAGGAGGGAGGGAGGCCCGTACTTTTTCTCTTTGCTTCCCTTCCTTTGCAGAACCAAAGTTTGGAAGTAGAATTCCGTTTTCGTTTGGAAACTGGAAATACTTCCAATTCTCCCAGCGTATTCACCTTTGTTTTTGTTTACTTGAGTGCAGTGTCTGAATTGTATTTCCTTTAGGAACTGTACAACTTCATTTTATATTTCTTTCGTTTATATTGGTTTTCTTTGCGATTACTAATTAAGTTAGTCTCCTAAATTAGAGTGCCTCATTTATATTTCTAACTTTTAGTAGTTTTTTGTCTGTCTTCGTATTTCCTTTTTCTACTTTTTTTTTCTCTCTCAAGCTTTTGCTGCTGTCTTTTAGCATAACTATTGCGCGCTATTGAATAGGTGTTAGTCTTTATTCGTAGAATACTATGAAACTCATCAAAATCTTATCATTGAATGTAAGGGGGTTGCGTAACCACGTCAAGCGAAGGGCATTGTTCTTGTATCTTAAGAATCAAAAAGCAGATTTCTATTGTCTTCAGGAAACATTTTCGTTAAAGGAAGATGAAGTCCCTTGGGCTTCAGAATGGGGTGGGAAAATACTTTTCTCGCATGGTACAAAACATTCTAAAGGTACTGGCATATTGCAGAGACCAAACTCCTTGTTTTCTATTGAATGTCTGTCTACTGACCCAAACGGTAGATTTGTTATCGCAAAGATCAAGTTAGGTGACGAAGGTGTTTTTCTTGCTTCCGTTTATGCTCCATGTGATTCCCAACAACAGTCTTTGTTTATACAAAATTTATGTACAGATATTGTCTCTAAGACAAACACGTCCAGAATTATAATCGCAGGTGATTGGAATACTACTCTTCACTCAATAGATAAACGTGGAGGGCGTCCATGGCAAGAAACAAGCTACAGGAATTCCCTTCTTAGTTTTATGGGTGAATTAGGTCTTGTTGATGTTTATCGAGTCTTACATCCCAAAAAGAAGGCATTTACGTATGAATCTAAAACTCTGAGGCTTAAATCCAGAATTGACTTTTTTCTCATTGCACAGTCCTTGAAGCTAAACACAAGAACAGCTGAAATCCGCTCTTCAATTGCTCCAGATCACAAAGCCATTTACTTGAGTGTAGGAATCAATGACGCATTTCATCGCGGCCCAGGGACGTGGAAATTCAATAACCAATTATTAGAAGATGAAAATTATGTCCAGCTAATTACAGAATGTTTACCGAGAATTTTAGCAAAGTATCAAGAAGTTGAGAGCCATCAACTTTTATGGGAACTTATTAAGATGGAGTTTCGCGCTGAAACCATAACTTACTCGAAAGCTAAACGCCGTGAACTTAAAAATAGGGAAACTTATCTTCAGGAAAAACTCGATGCCCTTGATAATGAAATATGCCATGGAAATGACCATCTCAACCAATTACTGTTAGATGAATACGAAAGCATCAAGACAGAACTCAAAGATATTTACGAAAAGAAAGGCAAAGAAGCCATGTTCCGCTCAAAAGCCCGCTGGATTGAAAAAGGTGAGAAACCCACCAATTATTTTTTTAATTTAGAAAAACGAAACTTTGAGGAAAAGGTTATTGCACAGTTAAAACTTGAGAATGGCGAAATTACTTCAGACAGGAAACAAATCAACCAAGAAATAGAATCATTTTACAGCGATTTACTAGAAACAAAATTATCCGACTCTCTCTCCACGAATTTCAGAGAGAACTTTTTCGCCTTTGTTGAGAACCTTCACATTCCCAAATTGTCTTGTGAAGAATCAATGTCTCTTGAATCCGATCTGACACTTGGTGAGATAAAAAACGTTTTGAAATCCTTTCAGAACAACAAATCCCCTGGAGAGGATGGCTTTTCCAAAGAATTTTATGAAACATTCTTTGACCTAATTGGTATACATCTCCTGAATTCTTATAATGAAGCTTTTACTAAAGGACAATTGTCAATATCTCAGAGGCGTGGCGTTATTTGTTTGATACCAAAAGATGACTCCTACCTTGTTGAGCTGTCTAATTGGCGACCACTAACCCTCTTAAACGTTGATTATAAAATTTTGGCAAAAGCAATTGGTCAAAGAATTGAGTCAACACTATCTTCGCTTATACACTCTGATCAAACAGGCTTCATTAAGGGTAGATTCATTGGCCAAAATGTTCGGCTTCTAAATGATATTATGGAATACACAGAAGCTAAAAATCTCCCAGGCATCCTACTTTTTATTGATTTTCGTAAAGCTTTCGACACCATTGAATGGAATTTTATCCACAAGTGTATTGAATTATACAACTTTGGTCCAAATATTAGAAAGTGGATATCCATTCTTTATAACAATGTTGAAAGTGGCGTGATGAATGCGGGTTTCATGACCAATTACTTCAAAGTTTCTCGAGGCGTCCGTCAAGGGTGTCCTCTGAGTCCTCTATTGTTTGTGTTAGCGGTTGAAATGTTAGCTCTCAAAATACGCCAAAACCAACTTTGCCGGGGCATCGAACTCCCAAATGGACAGAATGCCAAGATCTCACAGTTTGCTGATGATACAACTCTGATTCTCGAAGATACCACGTCGCTAAGAAATGCCATGAATATAGTCAATTCATTTGGAGTATTGTCCGGTTTGCAATTAAATAAAAAGAAAACAAAAGCCTTGTGGATTGGTGTCTCGAGAAAAAACAAGACAGAGCCTCTAAAATTCCAGTGTCCAAAAGATCCCATAAAATTTCTTGGGACTTACCTTTCCCATGATGCAGCTGCCAACAATAACAATAATTTTTATATCAAGATAAGGAAAATGGAAACAAAGCTCAATATATGGCGGTCGCGGGACCTGACGCTCTTTGGAAGAACTATGCTTGCAAAATCTCTAGGTTTGTCTCAGTTAATTTATACTGCCTCCATGCTTTCTGTTCCAGAAACAGTAATACAACAAACTCAAAGTAAATTATTTGCCTTTCTATGGAAGAATAAGAGAGATAAGATCAAGCGAAAGGTTCTGTTTCGTCCCTTATCTAAAGGTGGGCTAAGCTTCCCCTGCTTCAGGACTGTTATAAAAGCACTACGTCTCAGCTGGATTAGTAGACTCTTAAATAACACTCGTGATACCTGGACGGCAATCCCTAACTACTACTTCGATAAACATGGCGGACTCCTTTTCCTTCTAAACTGTAACTACAGTGTCGGAAAACTAGACCAAAAAATCCCCCTCTTCTATCGAGAACTCCTTGATTACTTTCAACAACTGCGCATCAATTACGAAGATCCACTGAAACGCGAATTCATCTTGTGGAACAACGGAGACATTAATATTGAAAACAAATCGGTCTTTTGGAAGGCCTGGTGGGATAAAAATGTTCTTTTTGTGCAAGACTTGTTGAACAATCAAGGTAACTATCTTTCTCCACAAGAATTCAGGGATAAATATAATATCAAAGTTAACTTTCTACAATACTACCAAATCACCTCAGCTATTCCCGCTTATCTCAAAAGTCATGCTTCAGCTCATATGGACCTTGAGGATCTGAACTCAATTTGCGAAAACTTCGATTTCCAACTATCAAAAGATGTCACTCTCAATTTAAAGAAAACACCCTGCAAGCAGTTTTATAAACTTTTTGTAGAGAAAATCAATACAGAACCTACTGCGATTAAGTCATGGCGAAAAAAAAATTGCTCTGAAATTGCTGATAACTGGGTGAACTGCATCCAAAACAATTGAAGGCTTCGGTGGAAAAAGGGCGTTAGGTTTTTTACTCAAAAATGAAATTTATCAAAAACGCTCCAAATTTTGCATGCAGTTTTGTTTAGGTGCGTTAGACAATGTTCTGCATGTTTTTTTGCTGAAGTTTGTTTCGTTTGAGATATTACGTATGCAAAAAAACCCTGTATTTGTTGTCACGTCAGCACGTGACCGCAAAGACGGTAATTTCACTTAAAATCTAGCAAAATATTGATCTTTTGCAACGTGTAACCTCAAAAAATGTTGATGTCAGGTTAAAACCGTTAAAACTTTTATTTCACATTAACGTGCGACCGCAAAGACGTTGATTTCACTCAAATTACAGCCAAATGTTAATTTCACTCAATGCGCAAGCTAGACAATGTTGATATCAGGTCATTTAAAGAGACTTAAAATTTTGATTTCACATTATCACGCCACCGCAAGGACTTTAGGGTTTTACTTAGGGTTATGGTTACCGCTCGAAACTAGGGCTAGCGTTGAAGGGTTAGGGTTACGGAACAAGGTTAGGCTTAGAGTTAACGCTTAGGGCTACCGCTTGAAACTAGGGTTACCGCTTGAAACTAGGGTTACGCAACAAGGTTAGGCTTAGAGTTAACGCTTAGGGTTACCGCTTAAAACCAGGGTTACTGCTTGAAACTAGGGTTACGGAACAAGGTTAGGCTTAGAGTTAACGCTTACGGCTACCGCTTGAAACTAGGGTTACGGAACAAGGTTAGGCTTAGAGTTAACGCTTAGGGCTACCGCTTGAAACTAGGGTTACCGCTTGAAAGTAGGGTTACGGAACAAGGTTAGGCTTAGAGTTAACGTTTAGTGTTACCGCTTGAAACTAGGGTTAGCGTTGAAGGGTGAGGGTTATTGCCTAGGGTTAGCGCTAGCGCTTCATTGTTAGGGTTAGCGCTTCGGATAACGTTAGAGTTAAGGTCAGGACGCGTTAGGCTTAGTGCAGTGTTAGGCCAAGGAAAACAATCAAGATGTAACCTTAAAAAATGTTGATTTTAGGTTTTTAAAACCGTTAAAATTGTGATTTCACGTCATCACGCGACCGCAAAGACGTTAATTTCACTCAAATTACAGCCAAATGTTCACTTTACGCGATTTCACGTTAAGGCATGACGGCAAGGATGTTGATTTCACTTCAAATCCAGCAAGCTGTTCATTTCATCCAACACGTAAACTCGAAAACGGTGATTTCGGGCCTAAATAGGTTAAAATGTTGATTTCACGTTAAAGCGTCACAGCAACTATCTCTATTTCATTTTAACTGCCTGCAACGTATAAGCTTAAAAATGTAGGGCTGACAGATTAACAGATTAACCCTTCTGTGCAACGTACAGGTCTCTCTCCTTACATCTGGATGGCCCCTGATCCCAGAAGTTTAAAACACTACAAATCATGCCGATTTGAAGTAAAATCAACGCTACCTGGATCACAGATCTATGTTTGAATCAATCGATCGCTTCTTGTTGGCCATTATTATGTTGGAATAAAAAAGGAAAAAAACACGCTCTGTAATTAGTTAAATATTATTGTGATTTACGGAGTCTTGTCTTGTCTTGTCTTGGCTTGTCTTGCCGAACGTGATCGAAATGCATGCCGGGAAGGTTCTGTTACACCTCGTGCGCGGGTAAACATGGAGGATGATGCAAGAAAAATTTTATAAGTCTAAAAGCAGTTCTCATTTTCCAAACTTTGAAGCTAGCAACGCTTGGCAAATGGGCCACAACTCACGACAGGGTTTTATTCTTGGGCAAGAACTGCTCTTGGACTTTGCTGCCTGGATCGACCTGACTTCGAACGCTGATAACTGACTTGCCGCTGATATCAGTTGCGTTGGAAGTTACAGAACACGTTTTGCTTCTTTAAAACATGCTGGTGACTTACGGGTTTATCAAGGCTTTATGATGCCTATCAACCACCAGGCAGGCTACAAGGTACTTAAAAACAATGCTTAAGACATTAGTCGAAAGAGCTGTACTGCATCATGCATCACTTCTCTTTGCTTTGACGCTCGATCGAAATTCACGTGTTGTCTCATGTCACAATAACCTGTATAAAAAAATCTCTCCAGATTCCCGCTGTATACGCATTTTTTTAAAAATAGATATCTTCATTTTTGAAAAAAGAAAAGGAACAGAGCGAAAAAAAAAATTGAGCGACCTCGTATCGAACCGGCATCACGGCAAAACAAATTCGAATCTGACCCGTTCAGCGCCTCATCCGCTTGTGCTAACGAAGCAGTAGTAAGAGCTTAAGGTATTATAGTGACTTCATGGCTTAGCAAAACAAAAGGTCCCCAGAGGATGCCCTTGGAAAAATGTGTTTTTTGCATACGTAATATCTCAAAAAGGAAGCACACTTCAGGGAAAAAACATGCAGAACATTGTTTGACACACGGAAACAAAACTGCATGCGAAATTTGGAGCGTTTTTGACAAAGTTCACTTTTCAGTAAAAAACCTAACGCCCTTTTTCCACCGAAGCCTTCAATTATAAAATTACTCGGGATAATAAGTTAAGACAATTTTACTTCAAGTTGTTGCACAGAATACTAGTCACCAATAAAGAACTTAAACGATTTGGGATAACTGACTGTGACTAATGTGTTATGTGCGGCGAAAATGACTCTATTGAACATACATTCTTTGAATGTCAATCCTTCTTGAAATTGAGTGACGAGTCTCTTCAATGGTTCAATAGCTTACACAAAATTAATGTCAGCCTCACCTCGCTACAATACTTTCTAAACTTACCAACATCAACCGCCAATCTTTCCGATAAACAGACAAAGGATTTGTGTCTTCTTCTGTTATATGCAAAGCAGTACCATTATCCTTGCAAAATAATGCGAAAGAAACAGGACTCTTCTGAATTGATATCCAAGTTTATAATCCAGCTTGAAATAGAAATATAACTTGACGTGTTTATGTTGCCCTCCCCCAGCTATACACACTTGTATAAACCTGTATATATTGTTTGTAACATATATTATCTATTATTAAGAATCAGCTGTAACACCTATCCTCTTTTTGTATTACTATTTTTTTTAATTAGTTGCAAAATAAAATTAAAAAAAAAAAAAGGTAGATTATCCCAAACTGTATCACATGTTTTAGTATCCCGTGTCAACCAACGGCTACACTGGATTTCTGATCTTGCTAACAAAACAAAACAACATGCCATGTAATGTCATGGTTGCTTTGTGTGATCGTTTTAACGAATCCATAAATATTTACCACGGGAAATTTACCTTGGGGTAATACTTGAAACACTCACTAAATGCCGTCTCCCGTCGTAAAAAGGTCACTTACCACAATAACAACAGCCCTGTCTAACCACACCCTAAGGGCCTGATTACATGAGACGGGCTGGCCCAGTTAGCTGGGCTGGTGTCAGTTTGCCGGGATCTCGGCACGTTTGTTAAACGCAACAAAAATCAACTCTGCGATTACATGACAACCGGGCCAGCCCGGTTAGCCGAGATCTCGGTATCGCGGTGCCGGGATCCCGGCTAACCAGGCTGATATTTTTCCATGTAATCGCGTTTGCCGGGCCAGCCCGGCTTATTAAGCCAATGAAGGTGCAAAATCAAGCTCGCTCCGTTTTCCCACGGTTTATCGCATCAGCCATCAACTGGTCAACCGGGCTGGCTCGCCTCATGTAATACCGGCCTGAAAGTCATCTCGGCACACCGAAGCAGCCCGGCTAAACCGGGCCAGCCCGGCTCATGTAATCAGGCCCTAAGAGAGCTTCGGTACCTTACCATTCAGCAAAAAATCCAGAAATTCCGGTTGAAAGTCAAATGGAACATCAAGGGTGCTTACAACTTGTTAGAATAAACCGGTTTGGACGACCCGTGAATAAGGGTGAGAGGTTCTCCAAACTCAGCAAACAAACCGAATGAGATGGCGCTTACCATTTCCAATTCGATTTCCCGTAATCCTTGTCGGCTGATGAGAGACTAGAAACTGGATAGTTTTCGAAATGGTAAGGAAATTTCCGCCGTTCCGTTCCGAACGGAAAAAGTGGTCTACCTCTGGAGGAAGTCTACAATTTCCGATCAGATTTTCCACCAAATTTCCGTTCCATTTCACGTACGTATTATTACACGTAATGATTATTTTGTCAAATGGTAAGCACCCTTATCCCGGGAAATCTATTCAAAAATTGCATACTATCTGCAGAGGTAGTCATCTTTTTCCGTTCCGAACTGAACAGTGGAAAGTTCCTTACCATTTGCTAAATTTTCCACTTTCCAGTCTCTCATCTGCCGAAAACAATTGCAAATTGTAAGCGCCATCTCGTTGGACTGGTCTCCTGATTTCGGAGAAACTGCGTCTTTAAAACGGAGTTTTAAAAAACCACTGTTTTCCGTTTCAAAACGCGTTGCTTCCCCTCCCCCCCCCCCTCCCATACAATGTGGAGAAATAGTGCGTACACTTGTCCAACATTGTAGAGGGGGGGAGGGGAGGGGCTGAACAAGTGTAGATGAATTCGCACCTCACTGTTTGTTTGGCGCGTGTGAAAAAGCGCCAGAAATGTAAATTTTTCTCAAGACTTTTGTCCATAATTGTCTGAATTTAAGTTAAGAAATAAAATGTCATTTTTCAGTGGTTTTCCACATTCTAAATGTCGTTTTTCTAGACTCTATGAATAGATCGTTATACAATGAGCTATTTCGTGCTTAATTAACGCATTTTGTTTTCTTTTTTAATTTTTCTCCACGCGAGGTATAAATCGGAATTTTCAGTGTTCTATCTCAGAATGGCGCGTGCGGTATTTCAAGGGACAAACATGGTTAACACTAAAGGTGAGCAACGGGCATTATAGATCATGGTGTAAAAACAAGAATTTCTGTCGAACAGCGAACAAAAGCCTTGGTTTTTAAGAAAAACAGAAGGTCTTCACCCCTGCAAATCGCGCGGAAATGTCAAATCTCGAAGTCAACTGTAGCATGAATATGTGATGCATGCAGGCAGTGAGCGTGCATCATCGCAAACACTACTTTCACCCAAAAGGTACCGAGCCAAGTATTTGAAAGTTTTTTCCAGCCATTGGGAGTCATTTCCCTTTATTTGTTTACGAAATGACATTGTGTGACATTTTTTGATGTCATGCGCAATGAGTTGATCCTTGTTTATTTGCATAACTCAACGGTTCTCAGCCACGGTACTCGTTTTAAAACCTTAAAATCTGCCTAACTCTTTCCAAAAGCTCACATTTAAGATGTGTTGAAGTCAACTGCATTTGGCAATCGATCCTTTCACACCTTTATTGCTGGGAAAAACTTAATTTTGAGCTCTGCAAACACGGTTCTCATTTTTCATTGTTAAGAATTGTTTTAAAGTTAACTCTTCTACATTGAATTAAGTGAGTACCGTTGCATCCACTGTCAGCGTGCTGTTACATGACTTTTGTGAATTTATTTCCAAAAAGTACCATCACTGTCGTGTTGAAAAATATTTTCGCTGGCATTCTTAGTCGATACTTTGAGGAAATTGAATTAACACTGTCTTTCTTCGCTGCTGAGTACTGGCGATGACCAGTGAACGCTGACGTCACTACCCGAAGAGTATAGCGCCTCACTATATTTCTACTCACTGAAACAAGCTGTAGTAATTGTTAACGTAATCACAAAGATTGCCGCGCTTCAATACCAGATTTGTCGTATAAAATATTGAAGTTTCTAAAGAACTGTACATTAATATTAACAGTTCGTTACGTACCCAAATCAAGTGCCTCCATTATCACTGCCATCACATACAAAAGTTTCTATATTGTGAGTTCAACACCTTTCCCGGCGGGTCCAAAACCATTAAAAAACATACGGAAAAGCCGGGTAAAAGCTCTAAGAAATGCCTTTCTAAACTCAGATGTTCACACTCTCGGGTCCTAAATGCATTTAGGGCTAAAAAACATCGTAATTGTGCATTGTTTCATGAGACGTAAAAATCAGACAATCCTGGACAAAATTCCTTGGGACACTTGTGTAATTTCATTAATTTTCTGCGCTTTTAAAACGGAGTTTTAAAAAAAGCACTGTTTTCCGTTTCAAAACGCGTTGCTTCCCCTCCCCCCCCTCCCATACAATGTGGAGAAATAGTGCGTACACTTGTCCAACATTGTAGAGGGGGGGGGGGGGGGAGGGGCTGAACAAGTGTACATGAATTCGCGCCTCACTGTTTGTTTGGCGCGGGTGAAAAAGCGCCACAAATGTAAATTTGTTCCAAGACTTTTGTCCATGATTGTAGAAGTCCAAACATCTTTCTCCCCTAACCGTTTTCTCGTCTGCAGGTTGGCATTCTACGGAATCTTACTCGACATTTATCGCTAAAACATGACAAAATGTATTACGTTTACTGTAAAGCTACTCATCAATGATTATTTGACTGAAATCCCACACAAGTACGCATTGCGGACCTATTTTTCTGTTAGGTTACATCTGTCTGGTACTGTAAGCAAGAACATCAGTATTTATCCTGACAAAGTCTGATTTTCTTTTGCAACCTGAACTAATACACAGTTGTACAATTATATGTACAACCAAACAGCCTGGATGGCTCTTTGATTAGGAATGTGCACATTGTTGTAGTGCAATAATCCAGTTTTTTGTTTATAGCAAATTGCATTATATTTGCTCTCGAAAGTTCATAAGAAAGCTGCCTCAGTTTGGGTATCATTCCCTTAACATTTGATTCACTGCTAACCAACTAACAATGAAGTATATTGTATTTCATCTGTTGGCGTGGAAAGATTATAATTAACAATTATTCTTTGAAATCGAGGTAAATATTCTGCCACTAATTCACCGAGATTGAGAAGAATAATTGTTTTAGTATATACACAGGAAGTGATCTCAGCAACATTTTCAGAAGGAAACCATTAAAAATCGATTTAATTGACCTCTCAATTCATGCGTGGAAAACGTGCAAGCGGTACAAAGCATGCGCGAATTCGCGAAACTATTTACAGAATCTTTGAACATGGAAAATCTGTAGTTAATATTCCAAAAAACCTCGTGACAGTCTAGAATAATGGTCCTTAGACACCGTTCAAATCAGTGTGAATCAAAAGTATGCTTTATTCAAAAGTATGCTTTATTTTTGTTTGGCTTACGCATTACCCATGAGCGCGCGTTGGATATGAGATGATAGATAGCCAACGAGGCGCGTAGCGCCGAGTTGGCTATAATCATCTCATATCCAACAAGCGCGAATGGAATAATTGTTTTATTAAAAACGCCCCCAAAATATGGGAAACTAGACTACAATAAAAATAAAAAGGCCCAAAAAATCGCGCATACGCTCGCCATTTTTGTAGATCATGGTATAATTAGCAATTATTGAATGAGGCGAAGTAGGATATGAAGAATTCTGCAGATCAAGGAGGGTGTTATCCACAGAGGCCGAAGGCCGAGGTGGATAACACTCTCCGAGATCTGCAGAATTCTTCATATCCTACGAAAGCCGAATTCAATAATTGCTTTATTATTCATTCAAAATATTTCCCCGTTCTTAAAGGAGTTTCGCCATTTCGCTCTTTGTTTTTCCGCTCACCAAAAATAACAATCTCGTCCCCAGGTTTTCTCGGTCAACGGTTCAATAATTTTCATCGGGCTGCACTTTTGACGTCATTGGTTCAATAATTTTCAGCGGGCTGCACTTTTGACGTCATTGATGCAATATGACGAAGATTCTTTCCAAATTTGGTGAACAGCAGCTGGTTATGGTGAATTACGCGTGTGGTTTTAACCAATCAGAACGGGGAAAGATTTGAATGAATAATAATGGCTCATATACCATGATGGCTAAGCCAATTAAAACTCTCGAATTGCATTATCCAATGATCCAGTTTTTAATAATGCTCATTAGCCAGAGATAGCGAACCAATCAGATTGCTTAAAACGCCAAGATCACTGAGTGTGTATATACTAATGAATTATATTTGATATGTCTTTGAATGAATAATAAAGATGTTCAAGTAGCAGCTTCAGTACGATTTTGTGCCTGTTCAAGACTGTGCTCTAGCAGCTCCCCGGGTAACCTCAGGCGACCAGCTTTCAAATTCAGGCTACAAGAATAATATACTTAGCCCTGCCGGGCGACCTCCTTTTTGATGTTGTATTGAAGTTTACGAGGGAACATGGCTCAATTAATCCATTAATTTTTGTGAAGTTTTACACTGGCCTTCAGTGATACGGACAGCAGTTTCCTTGCATACTTTGAATAGCGTCAGTAGAGTCTTTTTAGTTCTTGTGAGTTGATTAATGTGCATGAAAAGTCCCTAGTTCAAAGAGAATGTGAACTAAATTATCAGAAGAACGGAGAGCAAACAGGGAAAAAGCACCTAATTTTTTACATATAATTTAACCATTTTAACTCCAAAAAGTATACCTTTGTGTTTCTTTGTGGACTTTTGACAACCGTACGCCGAGAAATTGCATGTGCTCGTACAGCCTTTTACCTTTGGGCGCTGTAAATAGGATTTAAATGCCCCAGAAACAATGCAAGGCATATTTACCTGAGGGTGAAGCGGTTATTATATATTGATTAATAATGTTATTAGATAATTATAATTAACAATAATTAATTTTGATTAATTTTTTTTTTTGTTCAGACTATCAAGCTTGCAAGCTTGACTTCTCGACACCCTAGCCTGCAAGGTTGGATGATCAAGTGGTTCCCTAGAATTTTTCTTAGAGTGCAGCCTTGCTGTTCCTGTCAGTCAATATATGAAAAGTGTACACATGGGCAACCTGGATTAAAACATGAAAGATTTTTGAAGCAGCCATGGTCAGGTGAGATATTTCTAATGGAATATTAATTTAGAGACGTTATGATTGGTTAATTAGACACTGACTTTTATTGTAAACAACGTCTTACTGAGTGTAGAACACAGAGACCACTCAGTGTTATGACAGAGATATTTATGTGTGAAAAGTTCTATAAACAAGCAGTAAAGTAAACAGAAAACAATTAACAGCTACTCTGGTCCTGTTTTGTTTTTTTAGTTTTATCATGGGCCAAAACATAGCAACAAAGTCTCTCTCCATTCACAAATTTGCTTAAAACAGCCATATTTGAAAATCGCCCAAAAATGCATTGCAAGCTCATTGTTGAATAAAATTTTGTACATCATGTGTGCCAGTGGATTGTCTCTGTTGATCCCTTACTGATTCAAGCTGCAAAATAACTACTTTGACAACAAAATATTTCTGGAATTGGAGTGATGTCTGCTTCTGACATTATATTTACAATAGGGCTTTTTTGGCCAGATGCTATGGAAAATTTTCATTCACTGTACATACACTGAATAAATTTCTTTAGTTTCTTAAAGGATATAATTTTACCACTTAAAAATCGAAAGAGTCAAGTAACTAGCCAATATAAACAAAACATAATTACAAATTCTTTTTGCATATTAGGGTTTCATATTAATTTTTAAATTATCAAGCAAGTTGTTGCAGTTCCGACCAATATACAATAATGTATTTTCTCCAAAGAAGCAGCCAATATAATGTGGTAATGCTGCCTCAAATCACTTTTAGTTTATCCTTATGTCTCAAGCCCGGGAAAGGAAAGCACATTTAATTTCAGAGAGGTTTAATTCAAACCCCCAAAGTGTCTTTCATTTTTAGCTGTTTTCATTACGCTTCATGTTTCGGTGCATTGTATCTTGTTAATTGTCCTTAAATAGAATAGCAAAACTCAAAAACAAAAGCAGTAATACAAATTTCTGTAAAAAAAAAAGGCTGCAGCACTTGCATGGATACACTAATTAATTATTGAATTTGTTTGACTATAAATAGTGTTCTTTCTCAATCATGACCTGGTCACTTTGTTGAATGCTTTATCTCAAACGTTTGGTTGTTATTAGGCATTATCCATTAGATATTTCTGCTCACGAGCAATCGGTCTAAACATGTCACGTGACTGAATATTCCCTAGCTAAAACTGCGGAATATCTAAGAAAATCCCACAATTTGCAAAACTGTGCGTTTTGCGAAAAAGATTTGACGGATAACAAACACAATAAGCATTTGGCGCCAAAATGTGCTCAGATATTTGTCCTTGGACATTATCTGCTCCTCAGAGCTCACCTGAAAGATTGCTTCTCGAAACAGATAACGTCTGCGGATGAATATCCAAGCACATTTTTGGCGCCAAATGGAGGCTACTATAATATTAGTGTCTCATGGAAAATCTCTGACCCCAGACCCCTCCCCCAAATTTCCACAATTCACTTCACCCCACCCCCTTATTGACCACAACAATTTTTCCTCGACTCCTAAAAAGTGGCTTGGGCTCCTAAATTTTGATCTTAGGAGCCTGAAGAGCTCCTTAAAAATTTCCTTGGGCAACAGGCTTGAATAATCTAATGGCACATACACTCCACATACATGTAAAAGAGTTCAATAATTTATTACTTTCTTTGGTTTCTCTGTATTTACAGACAACTTGATGCGATCTTAATTTCTGCACAAAGTACACTGAACAAACTGACTTGGAAGTTGAGTTCTGCTTTCCGTCCTGTGTGTGGTAACATCATAACTGCAACATTGTGGCAGATACCCTGTAGACTGTATTACATTTTTAAGAACCTCATAATAAGTCAATTACGTAATCATTTTAATTGCCTGTTAAATTAATCAGTTTTTCTTAGAGATAAACTTCTCATGTTTTCTTTTTTTTTTTAAATAATTGCTTTTTGGCTTTAACATGATATTTTTTGTGGTTGGTGCATGGTGCATTTAAATCAATTTTGTAATCATCTGCACTGGACATGGCATAAAGTAATATTTTGCCATCATGAAATGGACTAGGTTTTGAGTAAAGTTGTAGCATTAGTATTTTTGCAGAACTAGAAGATGGAATAATTTGTAACATTCTACAGGGGGCCTTGCCATTTGCAACAGCCAATAACTAAGGTTAATTTGTTCCCTAGTGTTGTACAAATAGTGTTCTCTTATCTATAAATTATTTCAATCAGTTGTTTTAATGGTTGCCTTATAACGCAACGTCCGCTCTTTTAGTGCATGTAGGATTTTGATGTATTGCTTATCCATTTTGCTGTAAGATATCTTTTATTGATGAGTCAATCAAAACATATCTTTGATATGTTGGGCTCTTCTGACTAATGTACCTATGCTTCATAACCTTTGAGTGCATTTGGTTGTGTAGTACAGGCACAATACTTTTTACAATGATAATAGCTCATAGCTTACAAATAATTTTTTTTATTATTCAACAAATTGTAACACTATCCAAATATGGTCATGATGCTCTCGATATCTGTCATCCGTAGGTAACTGATATCCGGCGGTATACGTAGCTTCGTACGTGGGAAGAAAAAGTGAAGTGAAAAAATGTCGACAGAAAGGTTTAAAAATGTTACGAGCTTGGAAATCAATTTTGTTATCAATTTGTTGAATGATAAAACAATTATCCTGCTCAATCTCGCGGAATATCGTCTGATTTTAGCCGACTCGGACTATGGCCTCGTCGGCTAAGTATCAGACGATATTCCGCGCGATTTCGCAGGATAATTGTTAAGTATAATATAATCATAGCAAAATTATTTAATGGAACCCAATAACAGCTCCTGTAGTCCACAATCGTAGTCAAGAAAAAGAACAACTCACATTAAAATTGAATAATAAAATTATTTTTAGAAACCTATGCAAGTATTCATGATCAGCAACGAAATATCATATTTCCCCTTCATGCCAGAGTGATTTTGCTTATAATTATATTTAGGGATACCTTGAGAGATAGAGCAAACCCTTTCAGCAAGTGTAGAATCTATATAGTGGAGATGCTTAACTGCTTCTTTGGGGATTAAATTAAAAAACAAAACCTTTCAACTTTTCACATGCATATACTAGAGATTTAGGAACTATTTTCATCATCACACCATCTTACACCTCGATCTGCTGATGTAATCCTAGTTCAGGCTGAAACTATAAAATCGCTTGCAACTTACTTTACATACGTGTTGGATTTTCATTGGTAACAAGCTTCCAAACTAACTGAGGAGCTCCGCTTTTAGGTTTGGCTAAATCTATATATTTACTCTGTGTAGTGACACCCATAACAAACCTCCCGGTCAATTCCCCGGTGGTTTGTCGCGACCAACAAACGTAAAGGGCCGAACCCAGACACGACTTTGATAGCTCAGTTGGTAGAGTATTGCATAGGTGACGCAAGGGCCGTGGGTTCGAATACCGTTCAAAGCCTGAATTTTTTCCGGTCATTTTTCCAGTAGTGTTATGGCTGCTCAGTTTAACTGAAAAGAATGATAACTACAATGTTCTTTGTACTCGTAACTTTTCTTAAAATGGCTCCGCGTATTATCATCCATCTTGCAAGGAATGCAGAGAAGGGAGGAAGAGTATTCATGTCAATCACAGTTCCCAACTTAAAGCATTCATTTATTTTGCCGGTTCCGTTACCGGATCCGGCTCCGGATTTCCTGGTTTTCCATACGCCCAAAGTGCACGCCCTCCATTATGCAAATTAGCTTCTTGTGACTTGACTTGTTTCCTATATCTCCTCTGGGAGAATAGGGCCGTTGACTTGTCTCCTCCAACACGATCGGTCTCTTGCAGCAGTAGCAGCTTCGCTCCAGGTGGTGAAACCCATCTTCTGCCTTTCTCCTTCTACAGTTCTTCTCCATGTTACCTTCGGCCGCTCTCTGGTCCTCTTCCCTTCGGTGCCCAGGTCAAAGCAATGCGTGGATTCTGTTGGTTACTCATGCGCAACACATGCCCTATCCAGCGCCACCTCCGTCTCCTGATCTGTTCGCTGATGGTACAAGTTCTAGCGCCTGACTTCCTCATTTGACACCTTCATCGGCCAGTATATCTTTAGCAACCTCCAGAGACACTTGTGCAGAAATGTGTCCAGTTTTGCTTCATCCCTCTTTGTCATTCTCCAGGTTTCACATCCATAAAGTAGCACTGCTATGACATTGGACCAGGAGCTCCCTGATTATGGCTCCTGATTGGACTTAAAGATCCTGACCTTGGTGTTTTTGCTCAGTTCTCCACTCCTCCAGATCTTGGCTAGTTTGTTAAATGCCCCTGTAGCTTTCGCTAGGCGGTTCTTGATGTCATCCTCGGCCCCTCCATGCTTGGTTATTCTTGCTCCTAGATAGCCAAAGCTGTCCACGTCCTCTACTTCCTGCCCATCTATTACAACTGCGTTGTTCTTGTAGCTTCTTGTACGCGTCAGATTTTCTGTCAAAATTAAAACTTCTGCAAAGTCGCCAAACAGGTAGAAAGAATAAGAAACTATCGAAAGCAGAAATTGTTATGATTAAACATTGTTCTGAAAAACTCACAAAACAACTCGATACCAGAGAAGAGAGCTTTCTTGCATATAATAAACTTTATTCATAAATCAAAAGCTTACGCGTACGCGTACAACTAGCGCGAGATCTTACTCATTCACAACGCGAAATTTAAAATCCCGTTTTCATCCCAGAAAAACTCACCTTTTGCGATTTCCTCAGAACATAAAAGTTGCTGATTCACATAGAAGGGAGTTCCGTGTAATTTCTTAAGAAATCAAAGTTTGAGTGTAAGTAAGTGCAATCTCCTCGTATTAGTAGACCCCAGTCTTCTGCATCACACCTTTTTGCTCGGACCCGCTCGTTTCACCCGCCCTACGTACATAAAGCGCCCTGCCCTGGACTCTCCTTTCGCCCGCCCGGGTTCAGGGACTGGGGCCCGTTTCTCGAAGCTCCCGGTAATTACCGGGCCAGTTAATAAGCTGTTTTGTTTTTTATTCTAGAGGGAGTTTCAAAAAGTTTGAAAATTTTTGAGTAAAAGTTGTCAGCTAAAGAAACAAAATGGACTTCATCAGAAGTCAGAACACGCCTTACTTTTCTTGAGATTTTGATATCAAAATCTGATTCCCGGGGCCCGTTTCTCGAAAGCCCCGGAAACCTTTCGGGCCCGTAATGTACCGGTCAATTCCAAAAGCGCCCTTCCCCCCCCCCCCCCGGGCAAACCCCGGGGCATTTGACTTTTTTGAAAAATTTGGTCAAATTCCCCTCTATGTTACCAATTTAGACGGTCAAATGCCCCACCCGTTAGAGCTTCAAAGAGGGTCAAATCCCCCACCCTCCAGGGAAAACAGAATCACTTACCTTTGGAAGTAAACAGAATTGCTTACCTTTGGAAACAAGTTCTGCAGAATTTTCAGCAACTACGAATTTCTTATTCAGCTTGTCTTCGCTCCACGCTGTAAACAAAGGCATATTCCGCGATATATATAACCATAGGATAAAACGACAACAACAGAAAAACCCACGTGGAATTAACAAGAGCAATGACCCGTGAACACTGTACGGAGCTTAACGCGAGTCAAATGCCCGGGGATTGCCCCGGGGGCGATGGGTGGTTTTGGAATTGACTGGTACATAAAGTCATAGCATAATCATGATAATCTCGAATCTTATGATTACAGAGGTGTTTCATTCGCATATTCTTACTTTGAACAAAGGCTCCCTTCATACAAAACGTTTCAGGTGTAACTTCTCCGTCTTTAAATACAGCTGAACTAAAAATGGCTTTACGGGCCCGAAAAATTTCCGGGGCTTTCGAGAAACGGACCCCAGGGGCCCCAGTAACTTAACGGGCCCGGTATCAGATTTTGATATCAAAGTCTCAAGAACAGTAGGGCGCGTTCTGACTTCTGATAAAATCCATTTTATTTCTTTAGCTGATATCTTTACTGTACAATTTTCAAACCTTTTGAAACTCCCTCTAGAATGGAAAACAAAACAGCTTAGCGGGCTCGGTAATTACCGGGAGCTTCGAGAAACGGGTCCCGGGGCCCGTTTCTCGTAAGACCCGGTAACTTAACGGACGCGAAATCATATTTCGAAACCAAGGACTCGACAAAAGTAGGGTGTGTTCGGACCTCTAATAATGTTCATTTTGTTTATTTAGCTGATAACTTAACTGTACAATTGTCAAAACTTTTGAAACTCCCATCTGGAATGGAAAACAAAACAGCTTAACGGGCCCGGTAATTACCGGGAGCTTCGAGAAACGGGCCCCGAGCCGCTAAGTTACCGGGTCTTTCGAGAAACGGGCCCCATAGCCTGCGTGGCAGGCGTCCGAAGGGGAGGGAAAGGGGAAAGACGAGCGCATGAAGCGCGAGAACAGACGCGTGAGGATCGCGGTAGGAGACGCCTGCAAGGACGCTATTGTTTTCTTCATTCCGCCCTCTAATTAACTATGCAAAACCCACTCAACTGTGGAGTGTCTGGCTGTCAAAATTATCCAATCAGAATCACACCACTTCTTTCGTGACAAAATCTGAAGGCGCCAATGGGTTCTCGTATTTCTTGTTTTTGTTGTTTTGCACAAAAAACCACCTCAGCTTCGGACGTTGGAAAAAGCGAGAAGACGCCGGGCCAGAAAGAAAGCAATTGTAACAAAAGTAACATATGGCAAATGTGTGGCTAACGCTCGTGGAAATATATTCAAAGCGTCGGAGAGAAAAGAAATATTCGGAGTTGTCTTAAGCGAATCTCTGAAGAGCTTTGGGATAACAGTGATTGCTTCTTACATCGATTCGCAGTCGGCCTGCAGTGCCTGTTCATGTTTCAACTGTATGCGACTCACAATCCACTAAACTGCTACTCAGTAGTGTTCTTCTTCAATGATTGTAGAAATCGCTTATCTGTGACACTTTCCGCCGATGCACAGACAACGTTAAATTTGCCCCCTTCGATGTCTTCCAAACAAACTAGGTTCTGAGCTAAATATCAGGCAGTAAATTTCATGGCCTCGACTTCAATAATCAGGTCGCTAACAATTCTGAAAAGAGGCGTTATTAGTAACATCGGCTAACCTATGATGAATAAGTTCGAAACGATTTCTAGATTTATGCGCCTGGTTGAATATAAATGTAAGGAGACCTTAATGGTTTCGAATGACAGGTCGCTGACCAATCAGAAGGATAAGGTTAGGTAATTCATTAAATCTGACCAATCAGGATTTTTACGTTCGTCTGGTGGACGTAAAAAACAAAGAAAACAATAGCGTCCTTGCAGGCCGTTCCTTCTCCCTCCGATCCCGCGCTCATTTTGACTTTCCTCACTCCCTCTCTACGGCCTGCCACGCAGGCTACGGGCCCCAGGACTAGACAGACGCATGAAAAACTGACGTCAATTTGTTAATTTTGCAGTATTTGGACTTTACATTTGTCCTTATCTGGAATGGATTTATAGTTGAATATTTCTTTTCCTACTTCCAAACTCCTGCCCTAAGACGGGATGCTTTGTAATTAGAGTTCCGTCTGTTAGGATTTCGGGTGATATTCCGTGATTCCGTACGATCCCTCGTTTAGGATTTTGGTTTTTTTCCTCCGTTTCGTCATTCCGCCATTCCGCCATTCCGCCATTCCGCCATTCCACCATTCGGCCATTCGGCCATTCGGCCATTCCGCCATTCCTCCATTCCTCCATTCCTCCATTCCTCCATTCCTCCATTCCTCCATTCCTCCATTCCTCCATTCCTCCATTCCGCCATTCCGCCATTCCACCATTCCTCCCCTTCACATTTCCCGCTTTTAGGGTCGGCCCCAGGTTGCAGTAGCCTCCTACGCAGACATTCTTTGGGCTCATCACGCAATCTTGCAATCTTGAAGATTGCGTGACGAGCCCAAAGAATGTCTGCGTAGGAGGCTAAGCTTGCAGCGCTTTTGGAATTTCTTTACTTTGAGAATTCGAAGCGGTCGACTTATCTTTGCATTACCATTCTCAGCATTATGCTATTCATGTTTAACCTTCCAGTTCATCTGCTGTTAATTGTTGGTCTTGGATTTTATACCAACTTGTCTCATTGTTCACTTCGTTTCCTTCGCGGAAGACCAAGAGGTGGAATGCTGCTTGCTCCTGCAGCACCTAATATGAAAAGAAAGCTTCCAGAAGCCCATTGGTTTACACAGAGACTAGATCATTTCGATGACTCCAACACAAAAACGTGGCAGCAAAGATTCTTTTATAACGATAACTTTCATAAGAAGCCAGATGGACCCGTGTTTGTCATGATTGGGGGTGAAGGAGAGGCCAATCCAATATGGCTGACAGTAGGTGATATGATGAAGAATGCTCAGCTGTTTGGCGCTTTTACTGTACTTCTAGAACATCGCTTTTATGGAGAAAGTCGACCAACAAGGTAAAAATACAGTTATTATTTATAGAGTCATAAAAACACGAGCGAGTGGAAGTTTGGGAGAATGAGAAATGGTGTGGGAACACAAGCCGACGCCGCAGACTGCAGACTGCATGCACCTCAGCCGTAGATTATAAGAGGCATTGACTGAGTACTACTGGCCGCAAATCTTGAAGACTGCAGAGTTTAATCTGACACAAATCTTTGTCGTCTTGAAATTAAGACTCTTTGACCACGTTAAAGACGATATAGGAATGTGTTGACAGTGTAACCCTAACGTTTACTCGAAGATGACCGAGGAAGGCATACTGAGGTATGATTACGAGCCGTTTCGCTTGCAGTAGCATGTTTTTCACAAGAAAAAATGGAAATGAACATAATAATGGAGAACACGAGTTCACTTCGATATGGATGCCTGGTGCATTACCTGGGCGGGGAGGGGGGGTACTCCTGAGAATTTTGGATAGGGGTGTGCCGCGAAGGTTCTTGAACCCTAACCCTATTTAAGGGCTAAGAAAGTGAAAACTGATACCCTTTTTAAGGCTCAAGCATTCGTTTAGGCGGGGGCATTTTCACACTCCAGTATTAGATAACACAATTTAGCTACCCTATCTAAGGACCACACCAGGAACACAGCAATAAAAGGGTAAAAAATGATACCCTATTTAAGGACCGAGAACCTCAAAAACCATACCCTATTCCGTGGTACGTACCTATATAGCCGATACAGTGTATATGGGAGTACCCCCCCCCCCCCAGGTGCATTATTACTGTCTGTGGTGTATCAGCATTTGCCATGGATTCACAAGCAATTTTACAGAGGGAAAGTGGTTTTCTCAGGGACTGTTTACGTGGAGGGTAGGTGCCCAAGCTAGCTGGCTTACTGAAGCCATGGGTAAAGTAAGTTTTCATATTAGTCTTTTCAAAACACAAAGGTTTTTCATGCTAGATAAATGTATTCTAAAAGTAAATATAAATCCTGTGGGATCATATGGATTTCATGGCATATTTAATTTAGAATTAAATTTATGATTGCTGCCTTCCTAGCAACGCTATACTCCATTGTCAAACTGTAAGCAAAACGTGAACAAAATGCATGCAACATTATAGTATTACAGAAAACGTCATAAAGACAAAACTACTGAACAAGTTCTTGCTTTATTTTTGAACGTGTTTTAATCAAACGCCTGTGCTTTTCACAACTCAGTGTCAGTGCGAAAAGGATAGAGGCTGACTGAAGGCTGTCAATCTTTTGACAACTGATCACTAAGTTCAAGGTGAAACAATGCTATCTAGTATACCGTATGCCTTCCTTGGTCATCTTCGAGTACACTTGAGAGTTACACTGCCGGTCAACACATACCCATATTGTCTTTCATGTGGGCAAAGAATCGTAATTTCAAAACGACAGGGATTTGAGTCAGATTAAGCTCCACGGTCTTTTAGATTTGGGGTCAGCAGTCCTCAGTCAACGTCTTGTAATCTATGGTCACGTTTATGTGCAGTCTGCAATCTGTCGTCTGTAGTCTGCAGTCTGCAGTCTGTAGTCTGCAAATGTCAGACACCGAGGTGACGCTAATTCTGTTTCGTAAACAGTCGATGCCACCATTGGTAACCAAGCCTTTCAGAATGAACGATGCCTTATCAGCTTTAATTTAGGCCTGGACAAGGTAGAAACTGGTTATAATTTGTTGATCGAGTGAAATGCACTCACCAAATGCTTAATTGTTCATATTCACACTGGTTTGCTTGCGGTTAGCTCTTAGGATCATTATAGGGGTACCTCAACCGATGTATCGACAGATGCATCAGTCCACATATCGGTGGATACTCAACTGACACGCCACCGACATGTCGATCAACTGTCAACCAAGAGTCGACCAATGTCTTGGTTGAGCTTCCACTGATGTTGGCCGAGGTATCGACCCTGACCATATCGGGAGCTTATCGGTCAACTACAGGCAGGATATCAGTCAAGTATCGGAGGAATGTCGGTCGTGTATCATATGATAGTCAAGCGAGATTCTACCGATAGGAACATGTGTGCGTAAGGCACCCGTCGGTCTACATATCAGCCGATATATTGGTCGGCTGTCAACCGTTATTATCGGGCGACATTTTGGCCAAGCATAGGTCGACATATCGGCCGATAGTTGACCGATACTTACTCGATAGGGTCAGTCGACATTTCAACTGAGACTTGGTCGATATGTCCAACAGGCTGTGGATATTTCAGTATTTATGTTATCGCTACTTGACCAGCAATCGATCGACACTCAATCGAGTAATGAGCGACGTACTGCGCAACATTTATGAAAGCAAGTAGGTTTTCATATTTGTGATTTTCCCTCCGGGTTTCATTTCATTTAATTTCAGTTATCTCACTTGAAAACTCATTTGGTGGGTCTGTTTAAGATATTTTGAAAGACACATATAACTAAAGTACTTTCTGTGGTCCAACTTGTGAAAACCTACCCTTTCATATGCCGTTTTACGGCCTGATGTAATACAGAAAAAAACATGCAGAATCAGCCTGCAAACAGGAACCCGGCGAGGCGGATAAAAGAACTTGGCGAGCCAAGCAAGCCAAGTGGGGCGGTGAATCGGCGGATCCTTTCCTCCCCAGACCATTCTGGCCCTAGACCACACTCAGCTAGCTCACCCTGAAACCCAATCGGGAGCCTGTTCACAGGCTAACGGAGAATGGACAATTTCAAAATGGTTTATCATGAGTAATCTTTTACATCAAGGCTCACTGCTCAAGCATAAAAGCATTTTACCACATTCTCTGACTGCTTGCTCGACTGAACTAAAATTACAAATCTGACAATCAAAACAAATCATCTCATTGGTTCTTTTAATGGAAACAAATACATCTTACGGGAAAAAGGTCCCCAGGCGAAGTCTCTCTGTATAGTCAACTACAGGGAGAAGCCTCTCCCAGGCCTTGGCACACAAACTTATCTGTAGAAATTTTACTCCACTTTTTCTTTTTTATGGCATTGTCTCAGTTTTAAATGGTGTATTTGCAAGCAGTTCTCAGAAGAGCTAACAACTTCTGTTGAAGATTATCTCTCGTAACATTTCAAAGAGATTCAAGTACTTGACGTTTGCGGATAGACGTCTAGTGCTTTTCCAACAGATCTATGAGGAAATACAGAATGCGATCCATTAAACCCAACTATTTGTAAATTGCGGCACAGTATCGAATAAAATGGGAAGGGAATTTTTGAAGGGTTGTTTCAAAAATTTTGGTCAACTCCCGAGGTTTTAAATCCCGTCATTGATCATTTCAAAGTTTTGAATTATTCTTTCGTTCTTGTTCTTTTTCAGTTCACTTGATTTCTTTGCGAATTTGGTAGGCCTGGAAATGATGCTTAACATCTAAGCTGAAATTGTCGTTTGAATTTAGCTGGTAGCTTAAGGTCCCCTAGTAGCCTCCATTTGGTGCGAAAATATGCAAGGACATTTGAGAGACCTTTTCTTTAAGTGTCTTTAAACCTCGAAGTAATTCTGTTCGTGTTCAAAATATTCTCAGCTAGTCTGCTCAAAATGTTTAGTTCTTATAAACTTATTCTGATTATAACATAGCTAGCAGAGCCACACGATCAAATTCAGTATGCGTAAGCTTGTTCTGGTATGCTGTTCAACTGAACAATTTTTCCTGATTAGACACAATGTATGTAGTTTGTGAAGTTTCATTTTGTTTATTTTAAGCTGTAACTCAAGGCAAAGATTCAAGTTAATTGTATGCAAAGCAAGGTATATTTCACACTTAAATCTATTGTGCCGTGTTGTCTCTAGAGTTTAGTTAAAAAGGATATTGGTCCACAATGACTTGCCAAGATTCTTTGAAAGCATCCATTTGGGTGTGGCTGTCTGTAGCAATGTCGCCATGTGAATTCTTGTAAATACTCTTGTAGAAAATTGCTATTTGTGTTCCCCTTCATTTTCTTCAATTTTTCCTTTGCGGCGCTCCAGTTACTTTTGGCATTCTGTGTATGAACACTGGACGCCGGATCCACAAAATTTACTGAGTGATTAACAGTTCCGTGAATTAAGCCAAGGTCTCGCTGAATTCGATTATACACAGCCCACTGATCAGAGTAAACGATCGTGCCAGGATGTACTTTTTGCCAAATTTATCGGCAAGAGTGTTGCTGCATTTCTTCTCCTAGCAAGCTGTAGATAAGGTTGGGAAGGTTCATACTGCGTGTCGAAGATACCAAACACCTCTAGTTCGGCGGCCCCTATGATACTGTTAAGAAAAGCAACAATAGAAAAGTAAAATGATTAAATAAATAAATCCTGCCCAGATCTATTGTACATATTGGAGGATGTATTGAATTATTTTGTGGGCTAAACCTACTTTAGACGTGTGGTTAAACTTGGATTCATCAATTTGCACAACGACACCTGGTCCTGCAAGTCTTGGAATAGGGTGTAATAATAGTGTTTACCACTCAATTTCCTGGCATCATCACGCAAACTTATTCAAAGTATTTCTGCTTGCTATTCCCTCTCTTTCCATAACCAACAAGGAGTCTTTCTGACGCCATTTCCAGAGAAAGTGCATTTGCTGTTGAAGTGAGATGACTTCTAGCGAAAAAGGATCCATCTCTGACTGACTTTTTGAGTTTACAACGCTAACATTTCCTGAAACCAAAAAAAGCCGCTAAGGTGGACAATTTTTGGCAATGATTGTAATTGAGCTAATTTAAATTTCTCAATGTGAAAGTGAGCCCGTATAATACAGTAAATCATAACGATTTATGCCGAAAGTCACTTATCATCTGATCGTCGCCTGAGGGTAAATGTAATTTTTGGAGCAGCCATTTATGCACACGGTGTATTTCTTCAATCCTTTCATAGCTAAGAATAAAGTGAAGGTTTTTCTAGCTTACTAGCTCATTGAGCTGCTCTCAAGCAGTAAATGTCTCTTGGTTTTCAGTTATTTAAATAGATAAGGTAAGGATGTACTGAGTTTTATATTGTACGTTTATTGCCCCTACAGGGTTTTGGCCCAGATGGCCAAAACCTGGGGAGGAACCCCACATTTAGGGAAATCTCCATTTTGGAGGAAACAGCTCAAAAAGGATTGCCGAAGATTCGATGGGGGTCAAATAAACATGTGAAGGATTCTGCTAGTCTTTGCAACGAGATTCTGAAGTGTAAAGGGCAATTATTTGTTGAAAAATCGCATCCAAATCCATCCCATCTAGAGTGAACATAGGCACGCAAGGTGTGCAAAAGTTATTTTCTTTTGTGAACTGAAAGGTTTTGGAGATAGCAGAATTAAATTGATGACGTGTAAAATGTTTTACTAAACAAACTACAGTAACCTGACACGTCTCCAAATTAATATAGATATCATCTTATTTTCTAACAGGCAATTTGATTCGTTCTTTGATACAACACACACTGTGATTGGTGTGACATGCGCACATGCATATTAAACTCCCCATCACTCACGGATCTCATAGCCCTTTCAACCCCAAGAGGAATTTTTGCTCGAAAATACTCAAGTTAAGAGAACTTTTCGCATTTTATTCAAGTCGTAAGTTTACCCATTTTACAAAACAACACTACTTCACCGAAAATAGAAAGAAAGAGAAAAAAAATTCTGATAATTATATTCAAAGTCTGATTTAATTAAATTGCACTTTAACTTGACGCCATGCAGTCTTCAAATATTTGAACAGTTCTTTGAAAATATCGAACTGAAATGAATGCCATCAAATAAAACTATAAACTGCTACTGCTGAGACGTAAAAACAGTTTAGAAATGAAAGCTTCTTTTTTTTTAATGTCCTGGAAACAATAGCCGACAACTTGTAAGCTCCAATTGAATTTACTGCCATATCAAAGACAAAAGTGTCAAGTTACCATTTATAACTGAAAATAGCAAACATCTTCTGCGAATGATCTTCTCTGACATGAAAAACAAAAGTGTCAAGTTACCATTTGTAACTAAAAATTGCAAGCATCTTCTTGGGAACTGGGGCTGACAATTTGTTAGCTCTAATTGAATTTACTCTGTTGTGAAAAACAAAAGTGTCAAATTACCGTTTGTAACTAAAAAATAAAAATATCTCGTTATATTTGCATCCAACAAGAACAAAACAATCATTACCTGTACCTACACTTATTATCGTAAATGTTAGAACTGTCTCAAATTTAAATAGTCTTGTCTCCTAAAATATGCCCTACAAACTTGAAGCGAGGATTCATGACCTCTAATTGAATTTACCCTTTGTGAAAAACATAAGTATCAAGTTACCCATTGTTACTAAAAATAAAAATATCTGGTGTCATTTGCATACTACTAACTCATGAGCTGCTTCAAAACTCAAGATTCATCTCGTTCTTAACTAGCCAGTGGCAGATCGAGACCTTGGGCTACAGGGGACGGTTTTGTTTTACTTTCCCTGCCGAATGTTCTTCCTTCTGTCATTTCTTCCTTTTTACCCAAAACAAGTAGTAGTAGAGCTGTGAAGACTCCTTTATTTCAAAACCTTATCTAATGGCAAAAGCTAGACCCTTCATACATACATACATACATACATACATATACTTTATTTAATCTCGGATTTACAGCATGCTCGTCATCGCATCGTCGTCATCATCATCGCATGCTCGTGGTTACATGCCAAACACTATGTTTCTCTGACTGATTATCTAATTGCAAATGGTTATCAACCCCCCTCTCCCCACAAAGTCTTCTGCATAAACCACAGAAGATGTCAAAGTAAGCCCAATATATGAATACTTCACCTTCTTTTATGCAAGAATAAATATGGCCATACTGAACTATATCAAAGTCAAATCTTCTCACATACCATTTACCAGTACAACAAGAAATTTGATTGGCTGTTAATAGTAGATCCAATCTGATTGGTGTGAAATACATACATCTCTCACTCACCCACTCACTCACTCATCCATTAAACCGCTCATAACATACCCTGATGCACCGACTAACAGGTATTTTTTTCCAAAAAACCCCTCAAAAATGAGATTTCATTCACATTGAAATTAAACTCATTTTCATATGAATGGTTGTGCATCAGGCCTTGCTTTGATAAAGAGGCTCAAGGCAACTCAGAAATGAGCTATTTGCTCTAAATGCACGCGCAGATTAGTTAGCGTTCATGCTTTCTATATTAGGTGGATGGAGCTGCTGGTGTAGGGTACATCACATAAGGAATCCTGCACATCTGTTGAATGGTTTTCCTTATGGTAGAACTCAACATGTAAGACGCATGAATTGTAGCACCGTTAGTGTTTACACTATGTTTCCACGGGGTATTTGACATGTCATGTGATGTTGAGTACCACCACTTGTTCCCTTTTAGTGCGAAAGTGAAACGAATGAAGAAGAGAAATGTATAGCTTCTCCTTGTCTGTACGAGAGACCAAAAAGTTCCCGAGTTAGTCGCTTCAATATTCTGAAAATTGTAAATTTGTGACAATAGAAACCAGGAAAGTGCTCAAATATTGCTGCAGACTCTGTGGCACCTAATGAAAGCGCAAATTACCGTAGTTATTCGGTTATAAGGCGCACAGTTTTTTCGAGAAAAATCTGTCCTTGGGTGGCAAGTTAGTGCTAAAATTGGGGTGCGTCTTATAGCTAAGTATTTTCGCGCCACAAAATCTTAGATCACAATTTGAGAAGAACTTTCAGTGTAAACAACACAAGAATAGGACACTAGTTGTTGGTCATTGACTTTTGAAGATCTGGTAGTTCTGAAAAGAACTGGGGTGGCTCTGAAAAGAGCCGTTCTGGTGGTGGTTGTTGTTCGTCTTGTCGGCTAGTCCTCCTGCTCGCTATCTGTGTCGAACTCGTTCTCCAACTCGTCATCTGCTTCATCAGCTCCAGCTCCTTCTTCTTCCCACACAGCTTCATCCTCGGTGCCATCCAGAGCGTTTGAAATTCCACTCTCAACTTTTTGGTGCGTCTTATAACCGAGTATTTTCACATAATTTTTAGTTTGAGAACTGAGCTTGATTAAATTGCTAAGTTTGGGGTGCGTCTTATAACCGAGTGCGCCTTATAACCGAATAACTACGGTAATTTAATCAGTCTTTGAGGAGACTGGTTCACCGATGCAGGATAATATCAGCCAAGTAGCGCCGTTTACCTTCAGTACTTGTTGAAACGCCCCTCAGTTGTATCTATCAATATTGTTGTGAATTAATTTTGAGTTGCTTTATTGTTAACAACAAACGTGGCAACAGAAAAGGAAAGTTGTATTCCGTGACTATGTCTGATAATTAAATTAGTTCTGGTTTATCAGTGATGAAAACAAAAGTATCAAGTTACAAAGTTGGCGCAAAGAGCTAAATTGTCACATTTTTAATGTTTTATTAAATCTAAAATGACGAAAATCAACATAAACACCGGAAGTGAACTGAGAAGGCGTGATTACTTATGGGAGTACTGTGTCAGAGATATCAATTGTACTCTCCACTATCTGAGATTGTCTCACTAGTTGTTTAATATCCTGGGAACAATAGCCGATAACGTGAGAGTTCTAATTGAATTTACTCCCACATAAAAAAAGACAAAAGTATTAAATTACCATTTAAAACTAAAGTAGCAAACATCTCATGGGAACAAGTGGTGATGATTCGCCAGCTCTAATTGAATTAACTCTCTTGTGAAAAACAAGAGTGTCAAATTACCCTTTGTAACTAAAAAATAAAAATATTTCAATATATTTGTGTGCAACAAGAACAAAACAATTGTTACCTATACCTATTTTAAACGCTCAAACTCTTTCAACTCAAAATAGTCTCGTCTCCTCTAAAACAATTCCTAAGAACTAGAAGCAACCATGTGTGACGTCTAATTGAATTTACTCCTTGTGAAAAACAAAAATGTTAAGCTACCTTTGTAAATAAAAATAAAAACATCTCGTTCATTTGCATGCAACTAGCTCACGCACTGTTTCAAACCTCAAGGCTCATGTCGTCCATAACTAAAATCCCCAGCCTAACCCACAGAAAATGCCAAAGTAAACCCAATATATGAATAAAGAAAATTCAGAACGCGCTCCTGCGTTCCTTCGCGTTCTGAAATTTTCTTTAGAACTGGTTCTGTTTTGCGTTCCAGAATATTAGGGAACGCCAAGGGAGCGCCAGAGGAACGCTAATTGGAACACTCCAAGAATGCGTTCCGTGTTGATTTTCTGTTAGGTTACTTCTGTCTAGTACTGTACAAATACTTTGATCTTGTCCCAGAAGGTGTGAGCTCCATGCTTGCCATGCTGAAGGTGACAAGGACCTCAACAGAGGTTTTGTTTACTTGTTTAATGTTGCACAACAGTTTAAGCCCGATTTCATATGTAAGTTTTCATATGTAATTTTTAACTGAAGGTCAAAAAGTATTTGTTATTTCTATGTCTTCTTTGCATCTCTGCGATATTTTGAAAGCCAATAATATTCCAGCACACTAGCCTGTCTAGCTGGCAGAAGTCGAGAGCAAGTGATTTTTTATTGACTGAGCAACTTCAGGAGATCAGAAAATGAGCTTTTGTTTCGGTTTATAGCCTTGGAGTTAATTTCAGCTCAATGACATTTGGGGGATATCAGACATCAGAGAATTCATTTTTAGTACATTTGTTGGCCAACAGCTCCACCTTTATTTCGCCTGTAAGTCATTGTTTACAGGTGACTTTTCAGGATGACTGCTATCTTGTGGGAGCAAGTGAAATGTTTTTCCATAGGGCAAAAATTCGGAAAACCACAATATTTAATGTTTCACTTAATTCCATCTAAAATTATATGTCTCATTTCCTTATGAAAACTGCAGTTGGTTTCAGCAATATTATGCCAAAGCCTAACTTAAGAACTCGTGTACAAGCGCCAAAGTATATTTCCAAATTGGCGAAAGGAACCCAGTAAAAAGACACTCAGCTTGGTGCTTGTTTTTTCCCCATCAAACAGTGAAGTTAATTTGAGATCAATCGACTTTAAGATCTCTATATATTGAAGCAGCAATTTATTATAGAATCTGTCTACAAATTTAATCATGCAAGGTATAGGTTGGCATTAATTAGATTAGTTTTTGTTTATCCGTGAAATGATTATTAGTGTTTTGAAAAAAATCTGTTTTCTTCCATTTTTTTCGTAGATATTTAGAAAAAACACATCGCCCTAACGTTTTCGAGAAAACAAGGGGATCATATTGTATAACTTAAGGAGGAAAACAAAAGTATCATGTTACAAACTTTCCCGTGAAAAGTAAGATTGTCGTGTTTTCACCAGTCAACGTATAATTGAATTTAGATATTTATCTCCAGCAGTGAAGAAAAAGCACATTGCACTTAAGTTTTCGAGAAAACAAGTGGATCATGTTGACAGTATAATGTCCATAATGTTCGCTTGTTCGCTTTGTAAAATGTATTCTACATGTATATACAAGGCTAAAATGTTAAAAAATTAAAAAGTTTAAACCAAACGTTTTCGGCTGTTTGCCATCATCAGGGAATTAATTTGCAGTCAAAACGTTTGGTTTAAACTTTTTAATTTTTTAACATTTTAGCCTTGTATATAGAATACAATTGACAGTATAACTTAACGAAAAAAACAAAACAAAAGTATCATGTTACAAACGCTTGCGTGAAAAGTAAGATTGTCAGGTTTTTACTAGTCAACGTATAATTGAATTTAACTCAGTCTATAACAAGCATGTTCTGATTCCAACAATGATCGTAGATTTTTTTAGTTTTGATATTCCACAAAACCATTTCAAATTAATATCGATATCAAAAACAATAAGACATTATGAAAGGTAATCCTGAAAAAAAGAAAGACTTAAAAAAACTGTATAAATTTTATAAGACGCCACGAAATCTGCAGAGTTTGGGACGTTTCCTTGTCACATTACCCTTCCCAACACCTGAGAGGTTTTTTGCCACCTTATGAGACTCTGTTCGTGCAGCATGCAACCACTGTCTCCTCAAAGTCTAATCGAATCAATTTGCAGTCAGCTCGCCGCCAGAGTCTTCAGGAATACCACAAACCTTAACTTTAAGAAAATCTCCGCTAAAAGTTCTCGTTTTTTGGCAATTTCCATTAATGCGAAATATTAGAATGCCCCTGAATTCATTAAGAAAAGATAGGTCCAAACATTTTTCTGGAAGCGCTGCTAGATCGGCTTCTTGTTTGCCAGTTTATTCTGACTGTGAAAAACAAAAGTGTCAAGTTACCATTTGGAAATAACAAATAAAACTATCATGTTACATGAATCTACAACAAAGCAAGAAATCTGATTCGCTGTTTATAGTAGATCCAATCTGATTGGTGTGAAATACATACATCTCTCGCTCACTAACTCACTCGCTCACCCATTCATCCATTGACCTATAGATAACATACCCGACTTGCCAACTAAGAGGTATTTGTTTTTACAAAAAAATAGCTCAAAAATAGCAATATATCGTTCTGTTTGTTCAAACATTTCATGGGGACAGTTGGTGACGATTCGTCAGCTCTAATTGAATTTCCTCCCTTGTAAAACACAGAAGTGTCAAGTTACCATTTCTAACTAAAAATAGTAAACATCTCGGGGAAACAAGTGCTCACGATTCATCACCTCTAATTGAATTTACTCCCTTGTGAAAAACAAGGGTGTCAAATTACCCTTTGTAACTAAAAATAAAATTATCTCATACATTTGCATACAAGAACAAAACAATTGTCACTTCCACTTTTTTATGAAATGTTAAAACTGTTGCAAATCTAAATAGTGTCGTCTCCTCTAAAATATGTCCTTTGAACTAGAAGTGACGATTTGTGACCTCTAATTGAATTTACTCGTTCTGAAAAACAAAAGTGTCAAGTTACCCTTTGTAACCTGAAGTAAAATATCTCTTCCCATTTGTTTACTACTGGCTCATGAACTACTTCAAAACACAAAACTCATCTCGTTCATAACTAGCCATCATTACACTGAAGCAAGCCAATGTATATCATGTACATGTAACTGTCACAATCCCCTCAAAACAGGACTAAAAATCACAAACCGGCAACACACACGTCAGTCTTTATTACTCAATCACCAAAGTCCTTGTACTTAATAAAATCACAGAACTCCCAAAACTTCATATACCTCACTTAAGTTATCTTAAACAAGAAATTTTCTTTTTTTTTTCTACTACAATTCGTGCTGGCTAGTAATGTGATAAAGCAAAAACCCTGATAACATTGACGAGAAAACATTAAGTTTCATTTATAACGTATCTTCTCATCCCAGTAGGAAACCAGAACAATTATAAATGTAAAATCGTCACAGAATAATTTCTTTTTGTTGAAGAAATTAATCGTAGTCTCTTCGCTTTTCTCGTTGAAGCTTACCACTGAAACTGATCCATGGATGCTGAAATTAACGACTCGCCCTCGACTCTGGAGCAATATTTAGGTTTCACTACAACACGAAAACAATTCGAACCTGGTCACAACCTCTTCACATTCCCACTAGTGCATTCGGCCCCGAAGTTGACATAACAATTGTTCCTATCATAGAAACCACATCAACATTAGTAGAATAGCAGCTAACACTCATTTAACTCAAAACCTTATATAATGGGACTGAAAAGCTCACCCTTAATTGCATGCTCGTAGTTATATCCCCGGTTATATCCCAAACACTATGTTTCTTTGACTGATTATCCAGTTGCTAATGACTATCAAACCCCGCCCACAAAATCTTCAGCCTAACCCACAGAAAATGTCAAGGTAAACCCAATATATGAACACTTCTTCCTTTTTAACAGAAGAAAAAATATGGCCGTTCTCAACTGTATCAGGATCAAAACTTCTCACGTACCATTTGCCTTTACAACAGGAAATTTGATTGGTGTTTAATAGTAGATCCAATCTGATTGGTGTGACATACATACATCTCTGAACCATGATCCACTGAACCATGATCCACCCGTCCATAACATTTTACAAAAAAATAACTCAAAAAGATTGAAAGAAGCATTTAAAAGCATTAAAATCTTACTTACATTTTCCTTAAAGCATGAACAGAAGATACAACCAGCCTCGAGGTCACAACAATGAACCAAATCGAAGTAGCAACTAAGTGAAAACCTGCGAATGACCTTAAATATTATGACAAGGTTCTGTTTACAACTGTGAAAACTGAAAACTTGCCTGAACTTTGATGCGCTACATCATGGGAAGGGCTTCCAGCCCCCCTGCACCTCATCAAAAACCTTCCTGAAGACGACTGAACACTCTTGGACAAAAACAATACTCAAGTTAGTAGGGGAAGTAGGAGAAAATTGTTTAATTCAAGTTTAATGAATAAATTAATCCAAATCAAGTAAGCAGATCCGTTGGGTTCTCTGGTACTGGCACCTTGAATAGCTTGAACTTTACAAGGAGATGGGTGGATACCATCACGATCGACCACAAAAGCGAAGTATTCTACTGATGGCTTCATGAACACACACTTCTCCCTCTTTAACTTGATTCCCATGCTGCTTATTCGCTCCAAAGCGCCTTCCAGGTTACGAAAATGTGTCTCTGTCATCATTTGAGCCAGTAATAATGAGATCATCGAGAATACCACCAACACCCTGAAGACCATTCATGACGGAGTCCATGATCTTCTGAAAAATTGCAGGACTAGACGCTACACCAAAGGGCAGGTGGGTGTATCGAAACAGTCCAAGGTGCGTATTGATCGTTACATACTTCCTTGATTCCTCATCTAAGAGCACTTGTTGGTACAATGAAGACAAGTCCAGCTTCGTGAACTTTTCCCCTCCATTTAATTGGGTGAACAGGTCATCGGCTGTAGGCATTGGGTGTTCTGGTACATCCAAAACAGGGTTAATCGTTACCTTGTAATCCCCACAGATTTGAACACTACCGTCAGGTTTCAGCACAGGGACAATGCTGTTTCTTCTTCTTTTTCCCAAATTTCGACTTTGGCGTCCACTTTTTTTTCCCACTTTCAGATTTTTGCTCTTTCTCAGGGCATTTCCTCACAATGTGACCCACCTTTTGACAACCATGACACTTGGAGTTGCGAAAGAAACACGTGTCCGACGAGTGATTGACTTTTCAGAACGGAAACACTCAGGAAACGTAGCTGCCACTTTTTTCGCTTCCTCCACACTTCCTCCATGCAATGCAGTGGTCTCCTTTTTGGTCAATTCCGCAGCACACGCCCTCTTGACAGCTGTCTGTAAAATTAAGTCCACTACCGCGAGTAACTTGCGTTGAATCGTTCGCTCCTTTAAACCACACAAATCGATCCTGAATTGCCTCTTCGCGATAACCGCCAATCTCACAGGTCTCAGCCAACTTCTTCAATCTAGCAAGGAAATCTCTTATTGATTCTGACTCTTGCTGTTCCACCTTGTGGAACTTGAAACGCTTGGCTATGACTATCGGCTTCGGATCCAGGTACTTAGCCAAATTATCCACAATTTCCGCAAAAGACAACTCTTTCGGCCTTCTTGGAGATACAATGTTTCGAAGTAACACATATATCTTATTACCCATCAAGGTAAGTGTTGTCGGTACTTTCTTCGCTTCCAACACATTGTTGACCTCGAAAAACATTTCCATGCGCTCGACATAATGCTTCCAATCCGAGCCCGGTACAAACTCCTTGACTTGACCGATAGGTGAAGAATTAACTACTACCGTTTGTTGCATTCGTCGGTTCTTCCTCTCCAGACATATCTCGTCGCCAGTTGTTGTGTCCAAATGCCCAAATAACGAAGCTTCCAGTGGATTAAAACGGCCAACGGAACTTTATTATAACTAACCTATGACTACATTATACATGTTATGCTTGACTATTTATATCAAGCGTCCGCTCGTGAGAATCGTGTCTTTACAAAGACTGTATTGCGTAACCGCACATTCTAACTGTTCTATTGGGTTCCTATTCATTAATAAATCATTAACAGAAACCAATTCATCGAATGCCATTCCAAGGTGCTAAAAGTAGCATCAAAATTCATGTCGCCAACGCTCAACTTCCAGTCACTTTGGCGACCAGCTGGTCATAATTTCGGAGCCCCCAACAATATGGGGGGTCTTTGTTTTCAAGTTTTGGGGTCTTAGGGGTCTTTGTTTTCGAGACGCCCCCATTCGACTGCCCACTAAGCTCATGGATGTTAAGTCACATCCGTGAGCAAAAAGAAGAAAAAGGAAAGGTGAAAAACAAAAACAAAAAGCCTAAAGATCTTAAAATTTCGATTTCTGTGCGTGCCCAAGCTAAGCCAACATGTTATAAAACGCGGTACTAGTGGCAAGAATGGCAAGCTGTCATGTTGCAAATGCCTTTTGGACTAAAGGTAATTTGGCCAATATCCAGCCTGCAAATCTCCAAAATTCTCAAAAAAGGCATTTGACAAAAAGCGAGGACAATGGGTTGATTAAGTTAGGAAATAAAATTACAGCCAGCACTATAGTTGCTGACACATCTGCCAAAGTGGGAACTGGGAAGTGATGGAAACTAGATTCTAATAACACATTGTAATGGGAACTGCTAATGGCGACACAGTTGTTTACACATTGACCTTTTCAACCCCCTATTTCATCAATGTGACCCCTTTTTCCCTTCCTAGCTTATCCATTCAGCCCCCCTCTCGCCAAACAATGTTTTGTGGCAATAATTGCTGTGATCTTGAGGTCAAAACAAGCAACATTGAATGGGGGACTGTCGGCCCACTGTTAACCACAAATACTGGTAATGCCACTAACTAGAAATACTGTCATAACTGTCCATAGTTTTTCCTGCCGTTTCCAATATGATATTCACAATTTATAACTTCATTACTTTATTTTTTTGCTTCTCAAAGTGGAGTTGGCTAGCCACCCAATCAACTCCCCCCTTAAATCTGCACTTAAATGACAAACTTCTGGATGCTATACCCATTGGTTCAAACAATCATTTTAATTTGAAAACTTGTGGCAGTCCTAATTAAGACACGTACAGTTGGTAAATAATTGCATCTTTGGACTTATCAGATCAATAAAAATAATAAACTGGAATACACGAAAATCCTGACATTTTGAGGGATTTAAATCTTTGACAGTTAAAACATTGTACAGTTATCAGGATTAGTGATTGCATATAATATTATATAACGAATATGGTATGTTGAAAAATCAAATGCTTGAAAACTCAGACCCTAAAATCTCAGACCCTCTCACTCTGGGTGTCCCAACAGCTCGGACCCTAAAGGTTCTGGCCCTTGGGTTGTCTTGAAAATGCAGGCTGTCTTCTTTACTGTTCAGCAATATCATTCCACAGCCAGATTTTGTAGAGGAAAAATCAGCTCTTGGTGATAAATACCTTTAATGATGCTTAACATTCAGTCATTCTGTTTTGTAATGCGATGTTAGGTATGTGCATTTTTCTGCGAAACCATGACTCAATATGCATCAGACTGAAATATCATGGATAAGCTGGCCATGGGTTCATATTTATAAAGCAACCAAGAATCAATATGAATGTTAATCAAGTACTATTTTTGTAATTAGTACAGGTGATAACCATCCTAGGGTTTTTTCCCTGAAGATTCTGGCTTGTATCAAAAAAATATAAAGTCCTAGGCAGTAAACAGGATGATTTTCTGCATTCCAGAGTGTATGAAGGGTCTGAATGTTTAGGGTCTTAGTTTTTAGGATCTGTATTGTAGTGACACCTAGAGAGATTGCATTTTTCAGGTCTGAGGTCCAAGTTTTTGGCACTTTTCCTCAGATGCTGACTCTGTTTTCTGCCATGGTGCTGTACGTGCTATTTGTTTTTGCTTTGTTTAGAAAAATGCACTTCAAATTTGTTGTTTCTTTTAGTGATATAAGTGATTCAAGCCTGAAATATCTGAACAGTGAGCAAGCCCTTGCTGACCTGGCAGCTTTCAGTCAGTCTATGGCCAGGAAATTTAACTTGACGAGTAGTAAATGGATTTCATTTGGTGGCTCTTATCCTGGATCTTTATCAGCCTGGTTTAGACTCAAATATCCTCACCTGGTGCATGGTAGGTGTCTAGCAATTTGTAGAATGTATTCACTCAGGAAAAAAAATTTTTTGAGAAAATGAATGAAAATTAATATATAGATTTAGGCCAGCCTAAAACCGTAGCTCCTTGCCCAGGTTGATCAATTGGTTGATCAGAGCACAATTAAGCTAACCCAGGAAGAGGTAGAATTTTGAATTGAGTTTTGTAACTTTGCGGTGAGATTTTCTGTATATTGTTTAGCCTCCAGTTTTGAGTTTTAATGATCACCATATACAATGTACACAAAACAAAGCAGCAAAAAACATTTGTATAGGAGAAAAAGTTATATATTGATTAACTTTAAAACCTGGTATAGCGTTAACCGGCTTCCAAACACTCCTGTCCTGTTTTCCACAAGTTAACCTGACATGAGCCCGCAATCCGCACAAAATCCAACATTTGGTCACCGGTCAACTTCAAAAAAAGCATGCGACCTCGATGAGCTGTAGACCTGAGCCCGTGATATGGTCACACGGTACTGGTCAGCAGATTTCTTCATAAGACAGCTGTCAATTAAACATAATTTGCATGTCTAATACCAAAAATATATGCTGTAATCCAAGACTGCATGACTTGGTATCAGCTGGATGGCGCCATGTTGTGTGACGTTGTCTTTGTCGCTAGGTGCACGCGCCTGTGATCCATGCCGGTAGCCATTTTGACCATAAGAAAAGAGTTGCATGGGTTCCTGTTTCTATGCATACATGTGGTCCTGTTTCTATAATTATGGAGCTCCGCTTAGTGGCTCTTCGGGCTGCCAGAGCTCTGCTATGAACACATGAATGCTCATTTGCATGCTCTCTGCCAGTTGATTACAGTGAAGTAATTTTTTTACTCATATGCTGTAATGAGTGGAGGAACAAAGAGTGTCTCTATACAAGGTAAACCCATTAAACCCCTTAGAAAAGTTTGTACAATGTAAGTACCTGGTTCATAACCATGATTTCATGGTGTATGACTGTGCTTTAGGTTAATGTTCAATTCTTTGTAGAGGCCCTGTTAGGGTAAATTCCGACAGGCAACAAAGCTAATAAACAACAACATGAAGGAGCTGAAATGACAACGAACGACAAGCTGCTGACCCGAAATTGTGACAGCGACAAAGAGAAAAGTGAAATCGACAAGCGACATCCGCGTTTCAGTTTTTAACTGCCAGAAGTGTTAATAAACTATTTGTTTTATTTTTTTTTTCCAAAAATTAGACAGCGACTTGCAGCGAATTCTGGCAGAAGAAATTGCATTTCACAATAAACTTAAACTTTCTGTGAGTATTGACAGTCTAATGTGTTACTATTATCCGAAAAAAAAAATTGTTGGGAACAGAATCACGAGAAAGCATTTACGTTAAAAATTCTATAGTTAAACATTGCGGATATCAATATCAGTGGCTTTGGACAACATACGGACAGCGACATGTGAGCTTTCTGAAACTGCGACATGGAAAGGTTTGAAATTCAGACAGGGGACATTAAGAGCCCCCCTAACAGGGCGGGCCTCTTTGTAGACTTTTGTAGACGTTTCCTTCAATGTTTTGTACTTTCTGTGGTTTTCATTTTCCTGGTTAACAGACAATTATCATGACAAGTTGCTTGTGTTTTGCATATGTTATTTAGGTTCTGTTGCTTCAAGTGCACCGGTTTTTGCAAAGGTTAACTTTGCAGAATATATGGATGTGGTAACTGCATCACTTACAACAACAGGGCAGGAGTGTGGCAAAAATATTGCTAATGCTACAGACACATTACATTCATTACTTTCTTCTGAGGAAGGTGCAAAGGAGGTTTCACACCTGTTTGCGTGAGTATTATTTGTATGTCTTGCATTTTGCTGTAAAGGTATATTTACCTGTGCTCCCAAGTCGGTTTGATCTGTTTAGAAGGGATTTGACTAGAAGCAAACTTAAGGCGGTTTACATTTCAAATATCATCATGTCTGCCACTTTGTAAATGCAACAATCCGATTTCATCTCAAGTTTTACCTATCTTCATTAAATGTTAACTCTCATTGGGTGAGTTTTCACTTCATTAACTATTAACTCAAAATTGTTGAAAGTCACAGTTCTACATGTAATCACAGCCATGGTGTAATGATCCTTTTTACACCCAAGAGCAATGTGCCCATTGAAAAAATTGTAAGTGATAAGAACGGGAGATACATTTCAAGTAAAGTATCTAGATGATGAAAAGTTTGTTTTTGTGAATATTTAAGCGCTGAATGATCAGATGCAAGAAATTCATTTCCTTAGAGACTTGTCCCACTCCATGCTTAACAGTTATGCAAACAAGACATTAGTACTGAGTGGTGACTTCAATTGTGCCTTAACTGAGCTTGATAAGCATGGGGGCAACAATCTGATAAATGCTCATGATCTTATTGATACATGTACCTCAGCGGAACAAACAATCACAATTTACAAGGTTTTACTTGGAGCAATCCGTCAATGAAGATTCAGTGCAGACTGGATTATCTTTTGATTTCGAAGGACATGCAACCTTCAGCAAAAAATGTTAAAAATTAATCACTCATGTGAAATGTATATGCATGAATTCATATTTGTACTGCGGTTGTAGATGAAAGTGAAGAGGGATCATCGCAGTAAATATCTAATTTAAGCAATTGGAAAGAAGAAGCCTGAAAAAATTAGGACTTCATAGCTCAGTTGGTAGAGCATCGCACTGGTATTGTGGAGGTCACAGGTTCGAATCCCGTTGAAGCCCTGATTTTTAGTGCAGAGTGCACTATTGGGATGATTTGGGGGTTGACGCCTCTAATGCACTATGGCGATAAGGTACTAAAGTACCAAGGCACTAAGGTGTAAACTTTAATGTTTGTTTACTTAATTAATTCCAATTAATTAATTAGCCTTGTTTTGAGGGGGTGGGGTGGGGACCTTTGATTGCTATGTAAAACGTACTATACTTACATTTCTCTTTCAATACCATTACAAAACTATATATGGTTCTAATATTCTCTTGTTATCCTAGTGGTAGTATTCTCTTAAGAACAAAAGCGATTTACATGAAGCGCATCCGCAAATTGATTAGCATTAGTGTTAACTATATGTTAGGTAAACGATACATTTCATACACAATTATACACGAACGTTTAGTGCTTTTCCTTGTGGTTGAACACAGTATGTAAGACGCATGCGCTCTAGCATTGTCAGGATGATACAATCCGTTCTCGAGTTCAGATTTATGCATGCGATACCACAGGCGGCCCAGATGCTGAATACAATTAACACGTGACATTAGTGTGTTGACGATTGCGTTACGATTTTAGTCGTTTATAAGACAATGCATGGGAATGCTTGGAAAATTGCTCTAAATGCTACCTGTGGAAAATAATTTCAATAAAAATGGCTTACCTCATGTTCACATTGCATTATTTTGATGTCGCTGGGTTCCTGGAAGTGGTTTAGAGCCATTTAGGCGAGTTTTACGTTCTGGCGGTTTGCTTCCCCTGAAGAAAAACACAAGGCAGGTGACCCACTGGCTCAACGGTCTGCACTCGAAGCTCCGTAAAATTCCCCCAAAACGGTCCAATCTCACCCAAATTGCCTCATGACAGCTGTTGATAACTCTTCTTCCCATTCGCTTTTTACCAAGTGTCCAAGGTTTATCTTAACCACCCAAGAATCGCTGGTTTTCCAACTCTAGCTTTCCATTTCTGCCCTGTCTCGATCTGAATACGGTTCTCTTGGGCACAAGATTTGAATTTCAAGCTTAGCGACCGTGCCATTGTGACAAAGTCACCTGGAGCCGTTGAGTGGCACAGGGCATTTTTGATCACGTAAATTACACCGTGCTGCAGTCCCTGGGGCCATTTCACCAGAAACAGTGGGAAATTCAACGTCTGGGCCGCCTGTGGCGATACTACACTCTCGTCATAACGGGCGATAGCAGTTATATTTCAGGTAATATCAGTTCCCCCTTTTAGTGCAAAGAACGCTTTTGTGACAACGTATCATTTGGAATCATCCCTAGCTCGGTTCAAAAATGCCGTGTGCTGTTTTCAACTATTCCGTGCTTGCTAAGCTTTAAACAGGGAAACGAATGAATCTCTTCAGCTGCTTGTTTATTTTCTCTCCTAGGAAAGAGAACAAGAAGTTCACAAATGTATTCACCCGAAACATTTCTGTGTTAGGGGCATTAAAATTAGTAATGTCGTGACAAAAGACACTTCTCAAATATTGCTGTAGACACTGTGGCACTTACGGAAACCGCAAATAAATTTAGTCAGTCTTTGAGGGAACTCGTTCACCGGTGTAGGATGGAACATCGGTCAAGTTGAAACGCTTTTCGGTTGTATTAATCAACATCATTTTGTATTTTGAACTGGTTTAGTGTTAACACCAACGGTGGCAACCTAATATTAAAGAACGTGCTATTCTGAGACAGGACATGACTATTTGCTAATTAAATTAGTTTATCGATGATATGAAAATTTGCCTCTAGATTGAAACAAAAGCATTCCTCTTCCAATTTTTTCATAAGTTAATAACGTGATTTCATTTTTCTCAGGAAAAATGCGAGCATATCTTCTTTGTAAGTTTTTGAGAAAACAAGGGTATCATGTTACAAACTTTGCGAGAAAAACTAAAGTATCAAGTTACAAATGTTGGCGTTTAAAAACTAAAAGTATCACATTTGCTAGTTCAATGTATTAATGAATTTAGAATGAACGAATTTCAACTTAAACACCACAGTAAAATTTAAAACCGTCTTGACAAACTGTAATTGTAAGTTATTTTTGGGCCTTGAACTAACAAGTTACATGCAGGCAGCAGATGACTCAAAATGTACTTACAGTCCTGCATAACACTCTGCACTGTCTGAGATTGAAATAATGCTATTTAAATTAATTGTTAAGGTGCCGGTAGTAGGCAGTACTGCCGATACACGAAATCCCCCTGGGTTACTACCCTTTTAAAGGAAATTTGGGAATCCCCATGGACCAAAGAAAATTTGGCCCCAGTGGGGTTTGAACCCACGACCTCCGGAACAGATCTACCGGTGCTCTACCAACTGAGCTACGAGGCCAGCACGGGAACAGGTCGGGGTAATTTAGGTAGTGAATTAATTTAAATAGCATTATTTCTATATCACGGGTGCCACACAGTTCAGCTACTACATATACCTTTCATTTGAATACTTACCGTGAATTCACTACCTAAATTACCCCAACCTGTTCCCGTGCTGGCCTCGTAGCTCAGTCGGTAGAGCACCGGTAGATCTGTTCCGGAGGTCGTGGGTTCAAACCCCACTGGGGCCAAATTTTCTTTGGTCCGTGGGGACTCCCAAATTTCCTTTAAAAGGGTAGTAACCCAGGGGGATTTGGTGTATCGGCAGTATTGCCTACTACCGGCACCTTAACAATTAATTTAAATAGCATTATTTCAATATCACGGGTGCTACGCGGTTCAACTACTATATATACTGTCTGAGATTGTCTCACTAGTTTTCAGGTTTCTTCTTTCCAATTGCTTAAATTGGATATTTACTGCAATGATCACTCTTCACTTTCAATTATCACTCACTCACTCACTCACTCACTCACTCACTCATTCACTCATACCCTTTACAACAACAACAACAACAACAAGATTTATTTGAACTGTAACATTAACTAAATAACTAATTGAACAAGAAATAAATTAAAAATACATACAGTTGCTGGTCACCCAAAATAACTAAAGAGCTAAACTAGTTGGGTGACCACCATTTATTAATTGCAAATATGTATAAGGTCAGGAAAGAGGCATTTTACATTTTACTTTTTACACACTTAATTAGATTACAGGACAAATAATTCTTAAACAAGTATACAATAATAAAATAAAAATAAATAAATAAGTAGATAAATAAATAACAGAAACACCATAATATAACAGTAGTAGTAAAACTTAATAGAACTTAATGAAATGCTTGGTTAAATCTTTTTTAAATAAATGAGGAGTTAGAATTTTAAATCTCTCATCAGTTTCATTCCACAATTTAGGTCCATTATATCGAATATTAAATTTACCATAGTTTGTTCGAATTTTTGGAACATAAAAAGTTGTTCTAGTTGCAAAGCGAGTGTTGACATTATGCTTATCTGAAGTTTTAATAAAAAATGAGTCAAAAATATGTGGTAATTTGCCAGTAAAGAATTGGTGCATGAAGTAAAGAGTTTGAAGTTTGATATGATCTTGAAATTTTAGTAGTTTAAGTTCAAAAAACAAAGGACTTGTATGAGCATCAAAATCAGAAAAGGTAATTAGTCGGATTGCTTTCTTTTGCATTCTTTGGAGTGGTTGAATATTATGATCATAGGTGTTACCCCAGACTATACAACAGTATGAGAAAAAAGGAAGAATAATGGCATGGTATAATTGAACTAAAATTTTCACATTAACATAATGCCTTATTTTACAAAGAACACCAATACCTCTAGATATTTTTTTGGAAAGTTGTTGGATATGTTCTTTCCAATTAAGATGACAGTCTATGAGAATTCCAAGGTACTTAACACTTTTACACCTTTACACCTCAGTGGCATGTATTGTGATATTGTCACTTGACCCTTGCCGTTTACAACTCCAAAATGTTGTTGTTAATATAAATGTGCAAAGAAATTTTAGCTCTGACCAGAAATTCTTTAAGCAGGACGTAACATGTCGATCAAAGTCGATCATCGAAAACGTAGTCGATAAGTCGATAATTAACAATTATCCTGCGAAATCGTGCGGAATATCATCTGATACTTAGCCGACGAGGCCGTAGGCCGAGTTGGCTAAAATCAGACGATATTCCGCGAGATTGAGCAGGATAATTGTTTTATTATTCAACAAATTGATAACAAAATTGATTTCCAAGCTCGTAACATTTTTAAACCTTTCTGTCGACATTTTTTCACTTCACTTTTTCTTCCCACGTACGAAGCTACGTATACGGCTGGATATCTGTTACCTACGGATGACAGACATCGAGAGCATCATGACCATATTTGGATAGTGTTACAATTTGTTGCATTCTCGATATTTGTCGATAATTGTCAATTGACAAGTTTAATTTGTCGATAAAAGTCAATAATCACAAGATTTTCAACTGATTATCGATTTTATTGACAAAAATGCAGACACATTTTTCAATCGGCCACAAAAATGTAAACAGCTTTAAAGCTTTGTATGGCAATAAAACTGAAAAAAAAGTTAGTCTTTGACTACATGTGCCTAGTGATATGAAAACTAGTATCATCTGCAATGACTAAATGATACAACAACAACAAGAAACTTTATTGTAAAATAAGTATCAACTGTATGCATAATAAATGTATGGGGTTATACGGAAATCTTGCCCGTCTAAATCACTTAAGAATAGTTCGAAAAAGATTTTCCCATTCAACTTTGAGCTTCTAGGTGATAATTCTGGATTTTGTTCCAAAACGTCGGGTTGTGTAATATTCAAAGTTTTTCGGTTGCTCGCAAGTGTTGACAGATAGGTAACAAAAAATTCTAAATTAGTGCTGGTTTTTGTTCGATTTCGCTGAAATTTTAACACGATGAAGCTGCAATGTTAAAGAATAGATTTACTTTTGCGATGTTTGGAGCTAATTAACGGAGAAGTTATATATCGCTGCGAAGTCAGCGTATCAGAATACATTCTTTGCATAGAGTGCGTTTGGCGTGATGGTGCAATCGGATATTTTACTCAGAAGCAAAAACTATTGTAGTCGGAAAAGGTCATTTCAACGACCTTTCAAACGAATATAAATTTACATATTTGCCGAAATGAGTTTGCGGTTAAAAAAAGCTTTTTTGACCAGCGCTGTGGTTGGAATTTTTCCCGCGAAAATGCCCTGTTGCGGTTGAGTTAAACCTTAAACATAGGAAACTTACCAACGTTGTTGAACAAACGCACAACGTGAGCACATGGAGCGATCGTAGCAAAAAGTTGCCATCTATGTCATGTCTTCTCGGGATACGAAAATCAAACGAACATTTCTCGACAGTGGTCTCGAGTTATTGGCGAAAGAATACGCGAAAAACCCGAGTTACGGACACACACGTGTGCACGATAACATGGTGCCTTGAGCTCTACGAGCACTAGGCACAAAAACCCGAGTTACGGACACAAACGTATACACGATAACATGGTGCTTTGAGCTCTATGAACACCGGGTATGAACACTAGGCCTCTACGTGTACTAGACGCAAAGAGTGAAGGGGAGGACACTTCGTGACATATTACACGAGCGGCAAGTGTTACGGACGCACACGTATGCACGATAACATGGTGCCTTGAGCTCTACGAGCACTAGGCACAAAAACTGAACAACCAAGACCAGAAGGGGTCTGTCATTCATTACAGAATCAAATACTTAAATTACCTTGAGAAATGATCAATTAGTGTCAGCTGAGCTCTGCTGAGACTGCTGCGCTAACTCGTGCCCTGTAACGGCATAACTCGAAACCAGCCTAGTCCCTAGGGCCTCGTCTTCTCATAAGTTGGTAAGATGAGAGACCCTGGGAACTTGAAGTGATCGTTCGGGAGATGGAGCAGGCAAAATTTTGACAAGAATGCGAGAAAATCACAGCCAGCAAAGTTATTGACAATTTATTCTCATCAAGAGAATCTGCTTAATCAGTCCAGGATTTCACAAATACACACTGCTACGACTCATTTCCCTCTCCTTGGCTAAATTCGCCAGGTTTGTATGCCCCTTGTTTCTCTTTGCGTCTGTGGTTTTTTTACCAGTTCGCAACCTACGCATGATAGTGAAAAAAAACAGCAAGTTAAGATGACTCAGTATCAGACAATATGAGCCCCTGTATAAGCAGTTAATCTCGCCAGATCTAGCCTTGCTCAGGCGCGAAATAACGACTGTAACCTTGTCTCCTACCATAAACCTGTTTTTTTTATTTCCGATAATTGTCGATAGAAATCAATCAAAATCAATCCAAGTCCATCAAAGTCGATAATCACAAAAAATTGTGTGATCGATTTTTATCGACATCTGGTATTTGTTGATTGATTAGTATTGAATTTGTTCGACAACAATCTACTTGTATCGACTCTCGAAATTATCGACATGTTACGTCGTGCTTTAAGAGACTTTTACTTCCTGCAGGTGACAATTGCAGGTTAAAAATGAAAAGCCTGGAGCAAGAATGTCCCCTAGATTTTTTGCTAAAATCAAAAATGGCCAAAACAGCTCCAAACTTTGCATGCTAATTTGTTTATACCTGTAGAAAACTGCCTTGCACTTATTTCCCCTCGTTTCTGTTGCGTATTCCAGAAATAAAGTATGCTAAAACACTTGCATGTCACAGTCCATGTCTTTTGGGACTGCTTTGTCACTCAAAATAATCATCTGCTTGGAAATCCATGATACACACTCACGGAACACTTGCTTGCCAATTTAACCCAACTGCGATTTGTCTTTGACTTCTGTTTGGCCCATAAAAATGACTTTGAATATGTTTAATTTAGCGCAGCTTTTCACCTGAACACTCGGTACAGGTCAACATTCAAGGCCTTTGCTGCCTGGCCTTTCTCACCAGTTCCCGGCCATGTCTGAGTCACGCTTAGACGCGCTATAAGTCACGCACATAATACTCACAGCGCTTTACGTATGAAAGATTATTATGGGATATCCCAGAAATTTTTGGAGCGAAAGATGGTGAAGGCTGATTTCAAGAAAATAATAAGAGTCTAGAAAGCAGTTCCAAAACTGACACACTCCGAAGTTTGGCAAATGAGCCATAAGTCCACAACGGATGCTTTGTTTTGGAAGAAGAAGCGTTTCTAGACTCTACCGCCTGACTCACTTGTTCCTCAATGGCTAAGTTAACGGCAGACTTAAACCATGATCTTGGAACAAAAACACACCTCACTTCTTTGAAGAGGGTCAAAGGCCTAATGATGCCAAATCTCCTACCAGGCGGGTGCAAATATTCCTCGAATAAGCTTGGAATATCGGTGGAAATAACGAGCAAACTCTCGCTTAATTAACAGGCAAGCTATGAATTTGTGTTATCAAAGTAATTGATGCTTTGCGTGCCAAAAGCCGACGTCACAATTCATTCCAGCTTAAAAAAAAATCAATTCCAGATTATAATGAGTGAAAATGGCAATTCAATATTATTACAATAGGTATGTTGGTTTTTGAAAGAAGTAGAGAAACAGAAGGAAAAAACAAAATTGACCGACCTCGTATCAAGCCAGCGTCACGACAAAACAAATTTCAATCAGCTTCGTTCAGCGCTTATCCACTTGAGCTAACGAAACAGCAGTGAAAAATCATTGTGTTAAGGCCCGTTCAAACGGTCATGATAGTTTCAACTATCATTGACTATCATTGACTATCATGTTTGCGATCAAACGATCCATGATAGTTCATGATAGTTTGTCGAAATCGCTTAATGTGCTAGCGTCCAGCTCTAACTGGTAACTAGTCTCCTACCATGTGCTATTGTAAACAAACATGGCAGGGCTTTGAATTTCGTGACAAAAATGGCTGTGTATCAGCTGAGAAGAGCAGCTATTGCCACAACGTTAGTGACTATAATGCAGGCTGACATTTGTGAAGAGTTGCTGGGCCGCCACAAACGAGGAAGGACGAAAGAGTGGATATGGAGGAGAGACTAGAAAGGGATGTATCGATTAGTTGAGGAGTTGCGAGCGGAAGACACAGTAGCGTACAAGGAGATGATGAGGATGAATTATGAGACATTAAACAAAATTTTGATGGCTAATTGAACCCGAGATTTCCAAAGAACAAGTAATAGGCGGATATAAGATCATTAAGCCAGCATACTCTTCTATTAGGTTGCATATCAGAATACCACTCCACTTCTCGTTGCCTGATTCTTTAGATTTTTTTGCTTTTCTCACTTTCTTGCTTTCAGGGTCACTGTCGTCCGAATATTCGTCCAAATTATTGCTTTGTTGTTCTTCACAGGACGATGGCAATGTGGTAGCCATATTGCATTGAGCCCGCCTTGGTTATCCCCGCTGACACTTCCGCTGACCGAAAAACTGTCGTGCACTATCATCCACTCGGTCAAACTGAAAAAACTATCATGAACTATCACGTCAAATTTGAACATGTCCAAACTGCATGATAGTTGGTGATAGTTGATGATAGTGAATGATAGTTTGTGTTCAAACGTACGTGTTAGTTGAAACTATCATCAACTATCATGACCGTTTGAACAGGCCTTTAGCCAAACAAATGGTTTCTTTTGTTTTTCATTTAACAATAGATCTCCAAAAAGCAACTGGTCTTGTCTTGAGAGACTCTGACAATAAGCTTACTGTTCCATTGCCGCGAACAAACTATTATAAGGATAGCTTTAGCTATAGTGGCGCCACCCTTTGGAACAGTCTTCCTCACGACATAAGACAAGCAGAGTCCCTTAGGTCATTTAAGTGTTTAATTAATGAAGTACGTTGAGGCACGGCATTCGTGGAAAGCAGCTTTAGTTAGGTTTAGGTTCTAAGTAGAGATTTTATAATAGTTTTTTATCCATTTAATTGCATGCTGATTTTGATATATTTTACACGTTCTTAACATTTGTGGCTGATGAATTGTCCGTGGATAAATAAAGATTATCTATCTAGATGCCGCTCGGAAAACTGAGTCAGTTTTGCATACATAATTTCTAGACAATGAAGAGAGACCCTGTGAAACAAACTTCAGAGCAATGTTTCTCAGGTAAAACGAAGCCCACATGCCAAAACTCAGCTACTTTTGAGCACTTTGAAAATGGCCAAAAAATCTAGGGGACGTTCTTGCTAGCGACCTTTCAAATATATCTGACAGAGTCTATTGCTCTCATTTATAATGTGCTTATCATATCATCATCATCACAAAACTTTATTTCTCTTCGGATCTACTAATCCCTTGCCATAAGCTTTGATGCCTCTCCAGGTCTTCCCCATCTCCTTGATTTCTTTCTCCACTGTCTGTTGCCACGTGATCTTGGGGCAGCCCCTCTTGCATTTCCCTTCTTGTGTCCAATGTAAAACAGTTTTCACAGTGGAAGCTTCTCGACGAGTGACAATAATAATAACTTTTTTTAAGTGTCAAATGCATTAAGAACTGTTGTGCTAATTGGGGACACTGTAAAGAAATAACCAAATATTGTAAATATAACAAAAATGGTTAAGAATCCCAACTGATGGGAGGCTGACCAGTTGGCTATTTACACAACGCGGTCAAGGAGTTGAACGTGGGACAAATCCAGATAGTAGTAGGATGGAGGATTTGAACCAGGGACCTCCAGATTTCAAATCCAGTGCCCCAAACCACTCGACCACACTGCCTCACATGGCCAATCCACCTCCAGCATCTTCAGGATGGTAGCCATTGGTTCATTTCCACACTGTTCAAATAGATCTTTATTTGAGATGACATTTGGCCAAAAGATGCTTAGTACTCTGTACACACCAAAGGCTCTTAGTGTGAAATGTGGAGAGTTTTGATAAATCCTTCTTCGTTAAGCGCCAACATTCTGAACCATACAGGAGAGTTGTGAGGAAGTTTCCTGGAAAACCAGGATCGAGGAACGAGGATCAGGGATCAAGGATCGAGGATCGAGGATCAAGGATCGAATGAAAAAAAGCAATATAAGATAATGAAGTGCCAAGTGCGCAAGGTATAACCACATGTGTCGGAACTGTTACTAGTCATAAGCCCTATGGGCGAGGGATTCATGACCAATCTCGTTCCCACTCTTCTTTCCACTTGACCAACGGTCAGAAAACGAGAGCTCTGGGAGTAACCATTTTGAAATAACCAAATTCTGTCCATCCGGTTTCACCACTGGTCTAGGGGAACGAAGGCTCTGGGAACGAGATTGGGCTACAAGGCCTAGAACACGACTTGTGCATGCATTACCTCCCATAACTTCATACACCTTATTCTCACTTAGTTTCGCGACTTTTGCGATTTTGAAAAAATCAGTGCATCTACAACAGTTTCCCAGGCAGTTTGCCTTTCAAAAAGAAAGTCGCAAAAGTTGCATTAGAGAAGCTAAGGGTATTATTTTCCATTAGCATATGGCTAGTGTTTGTAGCCGATATAACGCGCGCTCTGATTGGCTAAGTACAGCTTAAGGCCAGGGCATTATTCTCCCGTAATGCCCACGGGCCGACTACGGATTATGCAAATTACGAAAGGAAAAAATATGAAAGATTTAATCCAAAGCTAGACCACATTTTCTTTATTTACATTGAAAATCATTGTGATACAAGACGATGAGTGACAATTAACATTCAGAGTTAATTATATTACTATTTTAAGGAAAAAATTAAGTTACATCGGCAAATTACGAATGAGTTAATTGGTCAGGAAGAAATTGAAATGGTCATACATCAAAAAGCAAACCCACGAAAGGAAAGGACAACTGCCAGTGAAATGTAATCATTTCAGCGATGTTTGTCGTCAATAAACAAAGGAAGTGTAGTAGAAGTTTTGGACTTACCGGCTGCTGTCCTTGACCACTTATTGGCAAAGTTTTTTAAGATATCAGAAAACAGATGGCGACGATTATGAACCTGACACCCTGTTGGGTTTCAGTGGGTTTGCAGCGAAGTATACATGAGAGGTTCCTTTCTGAAGGCAGGTCTCCTTCCACTGCCCTTTCACCATTCAAAAGGCAATTGGTGACACCTGAGCAGTACAGCAGTCAACATCAACAAATACTCTTGCTGTAACACAAGCCAGTTAAACATCTTCAAGGACCATCAGATTTAAACATCCGAGTTTTTTTTTTTCCGCTGTGGACATTCGCAGCATCTCTGAGCACCAGTTCAATATCTTTAACAGGCCAGTAACTATAATCCAGGAACCTCAGAAAAGATGAAGAGTTTTCATCGAAAGTGACGACGAAGAGTACTGCTGATTCCGTTAAAAATGTATTTTCTTTTACTGACACGGCGGCATGGCTTTTGTGCAAGTTTGAAGCACTTCTGGTTGATTTGTGGATTCTGGAGAATGTCGATGAAAATTCTCTCGTCATATAGTAACACAACTGTACAGCCACCAGATGATGTCCGCGAGGATCATCAGAGACTGGATGAACGGTGTGCTTAGGCGATGAAGAGCATGAACGGAGAGCGTTTAAGAGACGACTCATGAAGGCCCTGCCTGGTCGAACACAAGCGGAAACGTAGGACATCTTTCCAAGAAGCTTTTGAAGCTGGCGCTTTGTAAAAGATCGTTTGTTGAGCCACGTGCTAAGTTCAAGCTGCAGTTCCTCAATACGGAAAGCAGGGATGGACAAAGTCATGTCTAATGTGTTGATCCAAACGCCCAAGCAAAGCATTTCGTGAGATGGTGGAGTATCTTTCTCAGGGGCGTCCATTAAACCCAATTCTGCAAATAAAGAGTTCATCCGCTGAAAAGAGAGTTCAGATGAATCAGAGGATTCGGTGCCATAAAAATCATCGATGTGCACGTCGACAGAAATGCCTTCAGAGTTCAAAATGTAAGCAACGCTTTTCGTGGTACGCTAACAGATCATAGTGGCGGAGCGCAGACCAAATGGCAAAGCAGTGTGAAAGTATAAAGAGCCATCAATGTACAGACCTAACAGCAGGTAATCCTGCGGGTCGATGGGAATTTGACGATAAGCGCGCCGTAGATCTTTTTTGAAGACATGACAGCTGCGACCCTTGGCATTGACAAACTCCACCAAACGGTCAATTCCTAGGAGGCGCAATCTGAAGAATTGATCCAGATATTGATCATACATACAACATACATACATTTTATTTTGCTTTCAGATTTAAAATTAAACATTAAACATGCCCGCGGATAGCATAAGCTAGTCTAGGCGGGTCATGTTAACAAAAATAATTAATAAACTACTAGGTATAGCTAAATACAACTAAAAGCAACAAGAGGACTAAGGAGACAAAAATTGACAGCAGTAACTAAGGACCACTAATAAACTAACGGAATTACAAATAATAATTAAGAACAATTACAACAAGACCACTAATAAACTAATGCAATTACAAATAATAATTAAGAACAATTATAACAAGACCACCAATAAACTAACGGAATTACAAATGGTAATTTACAATAGTTACGCCGAGAGACTAGAGATGCACGAAAATGATACATGCTAAGAGGAAAATAAATTCAGCTTTACTTTTTGAATGATAACTGGTAGACCAATGTAACAGTCTTCAGAAGCTAGAATTTCAAAAAGTATTTGTTTTATTTTCCTCTTAAACACAGTTTTTGGAAGTTTTCTTAAAGATATACGCATTTCATTCCAGATTTTTGTTCCGATTCTAGAGAATGAGTTAACTTGAATTGAGAGTCTAGAACTTTGTGTGTAAAAGTTATTTAAAACAGATGATCGAGTATTATAAGAATGAATATCAGAAATGTCTTGGAAGAGATCTTGAATGTTTCCAGGAACATTTCTGTGTCTTATTTCAAACATAAGGTTAACTAAAAGCTCATAATACAAAAATTTTAACGGTAAAACACAGGCGTCAATAAATAAAGGAATCGTATGCTGATTTCGCTCAGAAAAATAGATAAAGCGAAGGGCTCGCTTTTGGAGTTTGAGAAACTTTTCAAGGTATGATTTACATGCTTGGCCCCAAGCCGTCAAACCATAAGTTAAATAAGGAGTCGCTAGGGATCTATAAATAGTTAAGAGAGTATGTCTTGGCAGAAAATGCCGTAGTTTACAAATCAATCCTACAGTTCGGCTTATTTTAATAGCTACATGGTCAATATGTTGTTTCCAAGAAAGATTATTATCAATTATTACACCTAGATATCTCACAGATTCTTTACATTCTAGGGCCACATTCTTATTTTGATCATTATCAAATATCATAATTTTGGGATGATAATTAAGTTTTCTCTGAGCTGGTCTAAAGATAACAAAATTTGTTTTTTTAATGTTCAAGGTTAATTTATTAGCCGTTAACCAATCGAACAACTTGCAGAGTTCTTGATTTACAGTTGACTCAAGGGACTTAAGATTTTTGTCAGCATACAGTGCATTCGTGTCATCAGCAAATAAAAAAAGTTTAAGTTTGTCAGAGGATTCTTGTATATCGTTGATATAGATTAGGAAAAGTAATGAGCCTAAGACTGAGCCTTGCGGTACACCACAGATGGTATTTTGCATGTTAGATATATAAGAGCCAATTTGCGTAGTTTGAGTTCGACCATCCAAGTAAGATGAGAACCATTTATTTATAACACCACGAAAACCATAGTGCTCTAATTTGTGCAAAAGAATTTTATGATCAACTGTGTCAAAAGCTTTTTTTAGGTCAATAAATACACCACATGAGAACAAGTGCTTGTCCATGTTTTCCTGTATGGTACTTACAATGTCAAGAATTGCGTGCTGAGTTGAATGCGCTTTGCGGAAGCCATATTAAGATGGAGAGAGTATATCATTTTGCTCGAGAATCCCATCGTTGAACTTGATACGAGTGTCAAAAGACAATGCCACGCTAGTGGAGTGTCCCTAATTAAGTATTTTGACAAAGCCAAAACAACCATTCCTGTTTTCTTTTTTATTGTTTCCATCAGCTGTAGGCTTGATTTCCTCTGCTTTCTCAAGTCCAGTCAACGTTACTCCCCCAGAATCGGCTGGACACCTGAGAGGCAAAGCATGTCTGTGACATAAATTCATAATTGGGGATGGCCGGAAATGTCAACTGATGACTCAGGCAGACCCACATGACACTAAGGACTCATAAAATTTGTGGTGTTTTCGCTACTTCTTTTAATTTTGGCCCTCCAACCTATCTTATTTCACATTATTGTTGCGGTAGGACATTACACGCTGTGTTCTATAGAGGATATTTTAAAAAAAAGTAGAGCAGAGTTGTTTGACTATGGTGTAGCAACTGCCATGTCAAAAATCACACATATTTATGTTGAATGGTGTGCATGGTGTTGACATCATGTTTATGTTTTGCTAGTTCGTATTAAAAATTTAACCCTGGAAAACCAAGATTGAGGATCAAGCATTGAGGATGATTTTATTGTTTATTCTTTCACTTGATCCTCAATCCCCGATCCTCGATCGCCGATCCTCGATCGCCGATCCTCGATCCTACTTTTCCAGGAAACCATTGTGAGGATGCAGCTGTGCTGTAAGTGTTGGAGCGCCATTCCTTATTCATTATGTTGAGCAAGTTTCTGGCCTTGTTGATACTTCTGTGGGTGTCGAGATAGGTACAGGTAAATCTGTCTTAATTTTGTAAGGAAGTTCTTCATTATCAATCTGGATCGGTCATGTGTTAGTAGTATTCAGTGCCATAATTTTGGTCCTCTTGCTGCTGATGTGGATGCCAACTTGAAGGTGTTAAGGTGTTGTGTCTTCTCTTGAGTGTGTATGTGGGTGTATGATATCAAGGCTTCAGTACATCATCAACGTAAGGAAAAGGGAGTCCATCTGATGCCCCTTGTCTGATCCTCAGTGGTACGCCACATTATCCAGTCCACAACAGGGTTAAAAAAGAAATAAAATGATGATGAAAAGCAATGTGGACATGACCACCCCTGTCTTACACCAGTGTGGACTTCAAATAAGATGTCACCATCACCAGCACAGCAGGTAAAGTTGTCATAGAAGCTTTGTTGATCTCAGCAAGGTGGGAGGGGATTCCATATGCTCGTAATATCTTCCAGAGGCTTTGCCGGTGCACACTGTTGAAGGCCTTGACTGAATCTACAAAGTTCACATAGAGAGTTTGCTGCCATTTGGTACTCTGTTCAGTAATATTTATCAGCATGAAAATATTATCGATACAACCCCTTCCTTAAAATAAAATAATACCCAATGTTTTTTTCTGATCATTCTACTTTGGGTTTTTTTTATCCCCTGAAGAAAAACAAGATCGATGGGCTCCTGGTTTTTGGAAATTCATTAATTCTCTGTTAACTAAGATATATTATTATACATCAGACTCGCTATGAAAAATCTGATTGGTCGAGAGCATTCAATCAATTCACAATAGCTTGTGAACTTGACATGATAAATGCAATATCTGCTGCAGATATTACATTTATCATGTCAAGTTCAACGTCTGCCTGGTTACTAAGCCCCTTGGAGTGTTTTCCTCAGAAACAAAATGGCTGAATGCTTCGCTTCTGTTTCTGAGGATGAATTATGTGAAAAATGTATAATAAAACAATTATTGAACTCCATTTTCACATGATATCATGAATTATCAAAACCTTGTGTCTGTGTTATCTGCCTCAGCCTTCAGCTTTGGCAGATAACACAGACCTCGGTTTTGATAAAATTTTCATGATATCATGCTCAACCTCATCCAATAATTGTTTATTATACGGAGCTGATTTCTGAAAAAAAGACCCAAGTTTCTCCTTTGGGAAATGATTAAAATGGAAATAAAAGAAAGCTAGGGAATATTGCGCTTAGGAGAGAAAGACTAGTTATTAGAAAAATTCAATCATCTGCAAGAGCAAATCAATTCAAAATTTAATGAAGAGAAAAAAGCTGAAATAGACTTTGTGAAAAGTAAACTTGCAAAAGTAATTGCCAAAAAAACCCAAGGAACAATAGTTGGAAGCAGAGCATGTATGATGGTATGAATTTGGTGAAAAGGATAATAACTTTGTCCTTAATTTGGGGAAAAGAAACCACAGGAAGAAACGTATAACTTCATTAAAAAAATGAAGACGGATCTATCCTACAAAGTGCTAATCAAACACTGGCAAAGGAAGACAATGTTTTTAATAAGCATATATATAAATAAAAAAATATCTCACTTGAAACAAATAACTCTGTACATTTGATTTTCCATCATTCCATCTTTTGGGATTTCAGGGGATTTTCCATCATTCAGTCTTTAAGGATTTCAGGCTATTTTCTGCCATTCTGTGATTCTGTCTTTTAGGATTTGGAGTTATTTTCTGCCGTTGCACAATTTTGTCTTTTAGGATTTGGGGTCATGTTCTGCCGTTCTGTGATTCCACCATTCCGCCGTTCCATCATTCAGGCTTATGGGTCGCCCATATGAGATTATGCAATAATATTGCCTAGTCTCACAAAAATGGTGGTCAATTAAGAATCATTACTTACATGACTGTACATGTATGAGAAAGTAAGTGCTTATTGGATGGAGGACTAACTTGAATCTACTTTGCTTTCAGCCTCTGTAAACCACTTGATAAAGACAGCTTTAATGATGTGGCCACATTTTCTACTGATTTATCTGGCAATTTTGCTGGTGTTGTTCAATACAACAAGGACAACAGAGCATTTGAGGTAAAGTGAATGGCACTTGGCTTACAATCTTTGCATCATCTCTGTGAACAATTAACCACTGGCAATAATTGTAAATATTAGTCTCTCTCCACAGACATTTGCCACCAATACATAAATGTATATTAAAATAATTATAGCTCTAATGAGCTGGTTTACAGTGTTTCATCTAAAATTTGATAATGTGTTTATCTGAAAGGGTGCAGTTGGTACAAACATAACCATTAACACACTGTGTGATATTATGAACAACAATGACATTGGAGACCCATTAGAACGTTATGCAAAAGTCAACTCATTAATTCTTCAAACATATGGAGCCCACTGTCTTGATTCAAGCTACAACAACTTGATAGCGAGTTTACGGAACACATCATGGAGCAGCAGTGCATCTGAGGGAGGTAAAAATCACATTCAGTGTGTTTAGTGTTTTCTTTTCCCCTCCTTGGGTGTTAAAATGTACAAATTTGTAATGTTTCAATTGTACAAGTAAGTAGTAGTATTGTTTTAAGGTCAGTACAAAATGCAGACTATATAGCTAGGTACAAAGTGCAGACTGAGTAGAAGAAATGAAAAGGTGATGGAATGTCATTTCATAACTTGCCTAGTGTCATGCATTCATCATTTTTCATGATCATTAGCATTATTTTGGTATAATCCTTGCTTGTTTCTTATTATATCATTATATCATTATATCAGTCGTTCTTAAAGTGCACCTAACCCCCAATTTTTTTTTGCTAAAATGATAAGGCTTACTTTGTAAAGTAATTTGGCACAAAAATTTTTTGATTTGGTTAAATCCTTGAATTTTATGCCCCGTCAAACCCAATTTTCAAGTGGTTCACGACTGCGCATGGGGAATCTGGGGAGAGTTAAAGCTGTGACGTCAAATCCAGAACGAACGCCTCAGCTGTCCCAGTCAGGTCTTCTATTTTGCACGAGTGTAGAAGCCATTTTCATGCACAAGTTTTTCGCTGAGACTCCACAGCTGACAAATTTCTGTTTTTAGTAACAATGTGTTCTACTTCGTCAGATTCCAAAATGACTTTTGACTCAGAAGATATCGCTGAAGACATGATCGAAATAGGATTTAAAACGATGACGACCAAGCTGATTTATTTGCCAGTCTTTTGCTGACCATCCAGCTGCCCAGCCTCTGGCCAACTAAGAATGGACAGCCAAATACAAGGAGGTGGATGCTGGCAAAGAAATCAAACAAACTCTGAAGGACAGACTCGAAGGCAACGATATGTTAAAGTCAAAGAGTAATAAGATTCTAGCGCATGATGCATTTTTACTTTTTTCGCGCCTTCTATCCTGCATAATATATCTTTGTATTAACAGTCTAGTCCATCCACTTTCTTAATTCTTAAACTTATTTTAACTTCATGCCCTCATGATGTGGATTAACTGATTATCTCTTGACACAGTGTTTGTATTCTTTTACATGCAAGTGTGGAAATAATTGTAGCGTCACTTCCCTTCAATCATGAGCAAATGTTATTGTTGCAGTGAGTTAGAGTTGAATGCCACCTAAAGTGTGGGACTGAATATTCAGGATTCAGCTCTGTAGGAATTTAGAAATGGAGCTTTAAAAATAGCAGCGGGCAAATACAAAATTCAGGGGAAGTAGACCTATCGTCAAACTGGCAGCGAAGGAAAGTAAGTGGGGCATAGACCAAAATGTTTCCAAATCTCACTTCACAAGCACACATGCAATATTTACTTAGCAATGATTCTTCCAATTAACAAGTATGGTTGTGAAGCAATCAGTGCTAAACAAGTCATAGCAAAGTACCTGACTAAAAGTGTGCGGTGTGGGAGGGGGGTGGGGTGGGTTGTACCTAGAGGAAGGTTATGTGTAGTTCTCACAAGTTCTTGTTAGTCAAGTGTGAATTAGGATTTGAGTACACTTGCTTAGTCTTGTATCACTGTTACAAACATTCTCTGGTAATTTTTTTTTCTGTTACTGCTGATTTTTTTATCTCTTCATTGAGCTTTTTTAGGTCTCTTTCCCTATCCCCTCCCCCCATAGGATGCCTATTGCTACACTGCCCAGTTGAAAACTTTTTTCCAGTAATCTTTATAACCTTCTTACGAAGTGTTTCATCCTTAGAGTTCTCAAGGCTACCGTGTATGGAATGTTGGGGAACAAGAGGATTCTTTTACTTTCTTGTGTTTATGCAGACATTAGAAAGGAATTTCCAGTCGAAAAGCGTGAAAGCTATGCAGGATTTGAAGCTGCTTACTGATCAAGCTGACTTGCCAATCTCCAAAAGGGCTGCCATGCTGCAGAGACGAGCCACATGTGAAGATTGTTATGTGTTATGTCACCTGTCCTCAATATCATATTACGTGTTGCTATTTTTAAAATATTGATAGTCTTCATAGTCATGCACAGGTAGTATCCATGACAACACAGTATTCGGTAGGTCTGTACCTTTTTAACTGATCTACTTGTCCATTTGGATGACAAAATGCAGATTAAAATTGTTCCTTCAACTTGATACATTTTCAGTGGTCAAGGGTGTAAAAACAGTGATGTTCACATGTACTGTAACCTTTTCGGATAAGGACGATAAACTGGAGGTCCCGTCTCAGAAACCTTGTTCACATATAACTCTGTGGGACACACTGTTCGAAAAGAGTAGGGGACATAGTTCCCGGTGTTGTGCTCTATCTTTGTCACTTGCATCATCACTCATCATGGGTTTGGATGGTTCAGTGAGCTCATAAATGGACTGATAGCGGCTGCCATTGGCGCCCTTAGTATGCTGTTGTTCAAGCCACTGCAAAAAGCAATGTAAAGAGGACATGTATGTTTGTCCTCTCAACCATGACATTATATTACATACATTACATGAAGGTTCAAAATTCTATTTAACCCTTTAGTGCCCAAGGGGTCTCCCTTTGATGAGTAAAATCGTCTGGCGTTAGACAGAGTAAAATCTATAAGTCACTATTGGGCATTAAAGGGTTAAGAGTGACTGTGGCCTGGCCACTCTGTTTAAGACATGATACATGTATTTTTTTTTAAATTGATTTTTAACCAGGTGGTTGCATAGTAAATAAAAAAATTTACACTGGTTGAGAAATTATTAAAAAGATCTTAATGTCCCAACATTTCAGCTACTTGCATAAGCCTTCTTCTAATAATATATTCTGTTTTTACTAGCAACTATGCGGTCTTAAATAAACTTGTCACTTTGTATGTATTTTTATTACCCCTGAAGAAGGCTTATGCAAGTAGCCGAAACGTTGGGACATTAAGATCTTTTTAATAACTTTTTAACCAGTGTAACATTTTTTTTTTTTTAGTGTAACATTTTTAATTTATTAGGATACTTGTATATTAAGAAATGAGCAAGGAATAGTCCATACTAATGCTAATGTTCATGAAAAATGGTGATTGTGTGACACAAGGTAAGTTATAAAATGGCATTCCATCACATATTATTTTACTTATTTATTTATACTCAGTCTGCATTTTGTATCTAGTCTGCGGTCTGCATTTTGTATGTAGTCTGCATTTTGTACCTGATCTGCAGTCTGCATTTTGTACTGACCATATTGTTTTAATGTTGTTTGGTTAAGTCAGAAAATCTTGCCAAAATTAAACCATTGGAACATTATGCAAAAGTCAACTCGTTAATTCTTCAAACATATGAAGCCCACTGCCTTGATTCAAGCTGCAACAACTTGATAGCATGAAACGGAACACATCATGGAGCAGCAGTGCATAGTCTGAGGACTGCTTGAAGTCACCATTAACATTTAACCTAAATACATGTATGAACAGTCAAGTGCTACTTTGCACCTTCCACTGCACTTAGTGCTGCCTTTGATACTGTGGACTTCTGATCATGCTGCATCATCTCTACTACTCCGTCTATTTTTCACTTATGAAGACAAGCACCCAAACTATCAAGCCAAGGTGGTCAGTTATGGGTGGTGATCACTTACGAGAGCTTAGACGATAATATATAGATTTAGGCCAGCCTAAAAGCGTAGCTCCTTGGCCGGGTTGTTCAGAGCCCGATTGAGCTAATCCAAGAAAAAGTAGAATTTTGATTTGAGTTTTGTAACTTTGCAGTGAGGTTTTCTGATTTGAGTTTTATAACTGAACACAAAATAAAGCAGCAAAAATATTTGTATAGAAAAAAAGTTATAATTCGAATAAATTTTAATCCTGGGCTAGCATTAGCCTGCTTCCGAACAATCCTGCCCTGTTTTCAACAAGTTAACCTGGCATGATAACCATGAGAAACCTGCCCATGATAACCATGAGAAAATCAATTCATGGGTTTCTTTTTCTCTATATGGTCATGGGGCTCCGCTTGACGGCCCTTTGGGCCGCCGGAGCTCTGCTATTATGTAAAGATTTTGCCAGAAAGGGCTGCAAAATTCTAATTGGTCAATCAGACAATTGGAGGAGTGGGCCACCATTCAATATTTTTACTTGGCGACCGACATTAATTGACAAGTTTTCAAAAGCCTTAGCCAATTTGATTGTCTTTGCCACTCACAAATTCACCTAAAAATCTGAAAAAGAGGTAGCAGTGAGAGCTCTGGCGGCCTTATGCACAACAAAGCAAGATGAGGATAGGTGAGGTGTGAGGTGAGTGAGAGCTCTACTCGATGGGGAAGATGTTTTAGCTAGATATGGCAGGATATTGCAAAAGCTTGATTTACCAAATACAAGACATCAAGTCAATTAGGTAGTCAGCCATCGATATCAGGGAGTTAACAGTATCGGAAATTTGCCAGTGTAACTTCAATGTTTGCTAGCGCTGAGAAAATCAAGGAGAAGACCTTTAGGATCAGAGTTCACTATTACATCAAAATATTTGAAAGTGAACGTTTTGTTGTCGCTGATCAAATTCTGTGTTCTGAGAAGTACGGGAAGTTTCACTTGGAAAAGTTCTCTGAAATCAAAGCCTTCCTAGAACTATAGCCTTTCCAATGGTGATCTGTTTGCCATTGTTGAGGAGTATTTCAGCAGCGCTTTCAGGCATGACAGTCCTGGGAAACACTTGTTTGTTTCGCTCTTTGCAGTCTGCTTCCCTGTTTAAATCTTCCTCAGCCTTTGCAGATACAGCTCTCACAATATAATTGTATATAAAGGACACTCTAGCTCCCAACCTCGTTCCCAGGGTCCTCTCTCTACTTCGAGAAAGTACCCTGGTTATGGCCGGTCACGTGTCTGCTAGATTTTAGCAGATTCCAGAGATGTGATTGAAGGGAGGGGCTGGAGAGTTATAGTTTGTCTTCACTGAGCTCACCTACTTAGCCCAGTAGGGAGTGGAATTTGTAAAACTCCCATTGTGGATCGGCAAAACTTAAAGCGAAGAAATCGTCACATTTGATATTGGAGTTCAATGCGTTCAGTGCTCGGCTAAAAGGTTCGCGAATGCGTGTTGAGAGGTGTCGGCTAGTTTTGCCGACATAGCAAGATTTACTTACAGCTTGCACAAGTAAACTTGTAAACAACATTTGAACGAAGTTCAATAGGCACAGGGTCCTTCACACTAAACATGTTACAAATCTTGAAGGAAGAAAAGGCTAGCTTAACATCAAGATTGTTACAGGTACGTTTAAGTAATTTATGTAATCTGTTTTGTGCTACATTAGAGAAGGGCCCAACATAAGGTAATTTGAAAAAATGTGTAGAATAAGAGGGAGGACTAGCAGGTATGTTCGAAAAAGTCTGAGTTTTTGTAATATACTGCCTTATGACCCTTTCTTGATATCCTCATGAAAGCCTACCCACGTCTTGTTGATCTTGTATGTTCTGTCAACTAGGGTCCTGATTATGCCAAGTTAGTAAGAGAATGTCGTAAAACTGAAATAATTAGTTAATAGACTGGTGAAAGTTTCTTACGATAGACCCTGGTAATAGGAGATTGAGGTTGGCTGTTGTCAATCAGAACATCCAAAAAGGGGATTTTTTTATATCAATCTCTTTTTCCATGGTGAAACGTTTGTTGGGATGTATGTAGTTGATGTAGTCAAAAAACAAAGTAGCGTCATGTTCAGTGTCAAATAGCCAAAAAGTATCATCAACATAGCGTCCATAAAATAAAATACAGGAGGCCTTATAGTTTTCCAGCCAAATCTTTTCATGGTGACCCATAAAAAGATTAGCCAACACCGGGGCAAGGGGAGAGCCCATTGCCACCCCATCAATTTGATCAAATAACGAACCCTTAAACAAGAAATGTGTTTGAGCAGTGGCAAAAATTAAAAAGATTTCTGAGCTCAGCCAGGGTAACTTCTTTGTATGACATAGCTGTGTAAATAAGACCATGTTTTCTTAAGAGACTTTATTGCTTGTTAAGAGAGAGATTTGAAAGGAATAAATATACATTTATTGACAACGAAAGCTCCAACAACTACGAAATATACATCTCAGTCATTATAAGAATCTACGATTGCGAATAAATTGATTTCCATTTGGTCTATGAACCTAATAGACAACACAAAACAACTCTGTTTGTTCAAATAGAGTTTTCCATACATATGTTCAAGACTGAGAAAATGAACAAGTGCTTTTCAAAGACGTTTATTGCAATCCATAAATCTCTAACTCAGTGTTTTATACAACTCTCTGAGCTCTAACTTGTCAAGTACTACAGTTTGTTCTTTCAATGCGGGCATGGTCCAGTAACAACAATATGACGAATAAATTCAGTCTTTATCTTCACTGGGAAAATATAAGCTCATTTTCAGTGTTTTCATGTTTTCGTGCCACGTTGCACCACAGTCATTATGACGGGCAAAGACATCTTTTATATGTTCGTTGTCAACCGGGATGTCGTAGCCACAAATGGGACAAATAGAATAGTTATTGTGCCAAAAGCATCCAGGACACTTAACCACTGCAGTTACGGACATATTTCTATTTTGACAATGACGACATGGTTTCGAGGTCTCTTGTTGAATTATTCTTTCAGACTGGTCGGACTCGCTATCACTTTCCTCATCATTGCTTTCAGATTGACTTTCCTCGCCTTCACTACTGTCCCTACGATTGCTGTCATCATCACCTACCCTTTTGTTCTCTCGATAAACCTTTTCTTTTTCTAGTAAATCGCTCAAAATCTTCTTGTTTTTTTATTAAACGCTTGTCAACTCCTAACTCTACCAAACCATCCAGGAAGGTATTAAGCACTCTTGGCTTGATTACCTCATCGTCATGAGGTAGCAGTATGTATTCCACTAACTCGGCCATGTTTGTTACAGGGATTATGTGATTTTTTCGAAGTGTTTGCCCATGTGGGGTCCAAAACAGAATATCTTTGGAAGCAGCCATACTGTGTAACTTGTCAGAAGCGCATTCTCTGGAAATGGTTTTTGAGAGATTCTCTAAAACATCTTTAATTCGTGGTTCCTCATTGTTGATCTGCTCATCGTCAGAAACATCCGTCTCACTTGCTTCTTCAAAAGGCTCCATTTCGCTTTCTCCATTTTCTTCATCATTTCAATGTACCATTTGCTTCATGCTCGACCCTCACTCGTCAAAAGCAAGATATGAAATGATCCAACTCATAAAGGGTTATTGCGTTTATAACATAAGAAATCCCAGGCTACTTTTAACCGGGGGCAATAGGTCTTGAATAAATCCACCACCCTCCTGCAAAAGAATATACTTTTTCTTCTTGTAGGGAACATTAGGTTCTGCAAGACTAATTAGAGCATCCTTGTATGGAAGCAATTTCTGCCTATTTTCTTCGGGAAAGGGGATGTGTTGCTTGAGCACATTATATAAAACTTGAACTAATGCGTGAACTTGTTGCAGAGTGGCAGTCCTTAATAGAAACTCGCATTGATGAATAGGACAATGCGCTAACACTTGAAGAAAACCACAGTTGTTCTTTACTACCCGAGACATAATTGCAGAAGAGACGCATGTTAACGGTTTTTTAAAGAATTGTGGTGGCGGTTATTTAATTATCTTAAATAAAACAATAGAATTGTGGTGGTGGTGGTTTAAAACAAAAGAATTGTGGCGGTGGCTGTGGCTGTGGCGGTGGCTGTGGCTGTGGCGGTGGCTGTGGCTGTGGCGGTGGCTGTGGCGGTGGTGGTGGTTTAAAACAATGGAATTGTGGTGGTGGTGGCGGTTTAAAACAATAGAATTGTGGTGGCGGCGGTGGTGGTGTGGGTGGGTGTGGCGGTGGTGGTGGAGTTTAAACAATAAAAATGTGAGAATTTGTAAGCCTATGTAAACGAGGAACGTTTGACTTCGTTCTCACTTAACACTCAGCTGTCCAGGAGGTGACATGAGTTGGTCCTGTCCCCACTGTGAAAAACCCTTTAGCAGAAAAGACAGTATGAAAAGACATATCAATAATAGGCACAGTACTCCCAGTCAATTCACTCTGTTTAATGCGATGCACTATTCCGCTGAGAAGTGTCAGCGGTTGCAGTTTGAACAGCCGTTCACTTGTATGGTGGCTGGGAGGATGGAATCAGGCAAGACTGTCTGGGTCCAATCGCTGTTGACACAGGCTTACAGAATGATTAACCTTCCTCCCGAAAACATAGTGTGGTGTCACTCACAGTGGCAGCCCGCCTATATGGAAATGCTAGTTACCATACCAAACATTTGTCAAGGGAATCCACATGGCTTTAGAACAAGATGCTTATTTTAGTGTTAACAAACGGAATTTAATCGTCTTTGATGATCAAATGATTGATGCCGGCAAAGATCAGAGAATCGTCAACTTATTTACAAGAGGATCCCACCATCGCAACCTGAGTATCATTTACATTGTACAGAACGTATTCCATAAAGGAAAAGGCAGTCGCAGCATTAGTTTAAACAGCCACTACTTGGTGTTGTTCAAAAATCCTCAGGATAAGCTGCAAGTTTTGACTCTAGCCAAACAAATGTATCCCAGGCGCACCGATTTCTTCCTAAAACAATATGAAGAAGCTGTAAGAAGGCCCTACGGGTATCTTTTGATCGATTTGAAAACTACCACTCAAGATGACTGTAGGCTGAGAACAACGTGCTCCCTGGAGAAGAAGGATTTAGTCAAGCAGCGATGGAAGAAAATATCCCTCAGGAGTTACTAAGATATCTGAAACAGCAAAATCTTTCATCAGACCCTCTTCTTCCAGCCATGCAGCAATTACAAAGCAGAATGGATGGCACTCTCTCTCGCAGTGACCTCGGAGAAGATGACAAAGCGAAATAGTTTCTACAGCTGCAAAACAGATACCTCACTTTCAAACAACAATTGAACACACACACCACTTCCAGCTAGAAATAAACCTGAAGAGATGAACACCATTCAGTCGGAAGTTAATTTGCCAGCAAGTCTAGGAGATTCTACAACGGTAACAGCGCCCTCTACTCCCCTGAACCCCCTCAATGTGGGACCAAATTTAAATCAAGGGGCCATCTTACAAGGACCTAAGGCAGTAACTCCAACTCCGTTAAATCCTGTCGTACTGACCCCTCCTCCCACAGTAAAATCACCATCACCAATGCTTTCACCACCAAAGAGAAAAGGCAGCGGATTCATTTTGTAAATTACCTAGACGATGATGAATCGATTCAGAAACCGCGATCTCGCGCCTTAAAAGTCAAAACCATCCTTACAAATACGTAAAAAAAGGAGAAAGTTAATAACAAATTTAAAAAACCCCAAGTTCCCAGTGAAGATAAAGACTGAATTTATTCAACATATTGTTGTTACTGGACCATGCCCGCACTGAAAGAACAAACTGTAGTACTTGACAAGTTAGAGCTCAGAGAGTTGTAAACACTGAGATAAAGATTAATGGATTGCAATAAACGTCTTTGAAAAGCACTTGTTCATTTTCTTGGTCTTGAATATATGTATGGAAAACTCTATTTGAACAAACAGAGTTGTTTTGTGTTGTTTGTTAGGTTTATAGACCAAATAGAAATCAATTTAATTCGCAATCGTAGATTTTTATAATGACTGAGATGTATATTTCGTAGTTGTTGGAGCTTTCGTTGTCAATAAATGTATTTTTATTCATTTCAAATCTCTGTGTATTATTTTTTTTATTCACTATTAACAAGTAATATTCGAGAAACGTGTCATTCAAAAAAATTTTATTGTCACATGTTTAAATTAAGTGCTCCAAACTTCTATTGTTGTAATTTCAATGATAGAGCTGTCCCATGGGTTTCTCCGTTCGAGTTCGTATGCAAATCTGGGGTTAATAGTAGAGGCACTGCGTGTTTGCAAAATGAGTGACTAACGGAGCGGAAAACTCGACCAGCTAAGAATTGATTCTCTCTCTCGCTCATCAACAAAGCTGAGAATAAAAGCATGATAGATTCTACCTAAAGCAATCGGGGTTAAAATAGCCCAGTTTTGAAAATCAGAGAACGTTTTCAAAGAAAGCTAGAGAACCTCAGAAATGATTACGCTTTCAAAAATTCGCGACGTAATGTTTCCCAATCACGGACTGATACGCAAGCATCCAAAAGAGCTTGAAATTTGCAAACATCGGTAACGAAAGCCATCCTGTTAAAAAGTGGACAAAATTTTCCAAACAACGAGCTCGAACGAATTATTTCCTAGCAAAGCAATTGGAAGAAAGATAATGCTTTTGAAATCTGCGCGCTTATAATTTGAACAGTTAATAAATTTTCGTGAGCCAATCAGGGTTAACTATTAGCGGGCAAGCCCAGGCAACCTTATTGTTTTTATTGTACTAGAGTGACGCTTATTAGTATGGAGGAAGACACTTCACTAGTATGGAGGAATACACTTAATTAGTATGTAGGAAATCCACATTAGTATGGAGGAAGGCACTTCATTAGTATGCAGGAAATCCAAGGAAATCCGCGGAAATCCGGAACGGGGATAATTGCAATGAACATCTACTACTCATGATTGTAGCATCAACTGATAAACAGTGGTAATAATGACCCATCAAAATCTGCATCTTGGAAAGTGCTGGAAATTGTTTTGAGCCACCTTAAGTGGGGCTTTATCACCATATATATTGGCAGCTCCTTGAGTCCCCAGTATGTGGGGGATTTGTGCCTTTCGTCGCTTTGTCCTGAGGAATGTGAGGCAATAGTAGGTGATTCATACTAATCCAAGTTGGCGGTGATCATTCCCGCAAGGATTTCTGGGTACATTTAAGCACATTGGAGTGAACAGAAGTGTTCACAAGTATTTGTGGAATCCGTTTTATTGTTATTGAAATCAATACATTAGTTGATTTAGGGCATTGATTTAAGAAGGCAAACGCTGTAATATTGAGATGCTGATGACTTTTTGTTTGCTGCTCCATAAAGGCAACCTTTCTGAATGTTGCTGATAATTATAACTTATGGAATGTTATGACTAAAATTGCCCTTAAAGTAAATTGCGGAGATTCCAACCTTCCCATTTTGGCTGAAAACCTCCAGACGATTTTTGGAGAATGTTTCAGGCCTCCCATTTAATATTCTCTTGGTTTTTGAAACTCTTCCTAGCCAAAGAAGGATAATGTCTTCTTTGTTTAACCAGTCTTTTTAGCATGATTCTTTGCCGTTTTTAGCTCTTTTTTGTGGTTTCTCAGCCATTTTTCTCTTTTGGTATCCTAGCATTAGACCACGGAAAACAGATTTCTCCGACATTTTCATATTTTCTTATAAACACTGCACTTTTGTACCATTTGTTTAGCAAATTATTTTATGACCTCAGAATCAGAAAATGTTGGGGAAATCTGTTTTTTTGCAAAGCTTCAACTCCTGAAATGACATCACAATCATTCCCAGTCTCCTGTTTTTGCTCTCGCGGTTTTGTACCCCACCGGAAGTAAATTTGACGCTTTTGGTTGATCAAAACATGGGGAAGGAAAATCGATATCAAAATATTTGTTTTGCTTTTCTTATCAGTACATTGTATAGATTTTATTGAGCAAATAAGAAACAATCTGTCATATACACTTCTGTCCCTTCTGTACGAGACAATGGGGGATCTTTGAATATTGTAAGCAATGGCTGTTGAATTAACTGCCAGTTCTGCATAAGTATGTGCTTTAGGTTAGGCACTGATTAGCGATATAAAATAAAGATCTTTATTGACATAAGAAGAATAATAAAGAAACACGTCCAGAGACAAAACGTCTGGACTTACAATTTCATACATATATCAATCCATCATGTATATACAAGACTAAGTAGCTACACAAATTCAAAAAGACATCTATTAAAAAAGCAACGTTTAAAACGTTCGGTTCTAACTGGAGGCAGGATGTAATTATGTCCTCTTTTCCTGAGGCTCCTAGCTCTCTGAACTGGTAAAAGTTCATGTAGTGGATTTGTACTGTCAGAGATTATCTCGTCCCAAAGAAGCCTGTCTTTCATCTTAATTACATCCATTATGGGAGTGTATTTGCTAGTATACCCATAACGTAAAGCTCGCTTACAGAACTTATCAATATGAGAGAGATATTTACTATAGTGGGCAGAAGCCCACACCTCAATTGCGTAAGTGAAAAGTGACATAATTAGACTGTCAAACAGCAGAGTAAGTTGTTGTAATGAAAAGCCGTAGTATTTGCAGACTCTGAGGATATACAGTCTAGAAGTTGCTTTGCTAAGCATGTTTTCAAATTGAGCGTCCCAGTTACATGGATCTTGGTTTACTGTAACTCCTAGCAGCTTTAGTTCGCTATTTCTAGTTATTCCGTCCACGGGCTCTGGAAGGGGCATTGTGGTTTTACCTTTAACAACCATCTCAAAGGTCTTCTTCATGTTTAATGTCATCAGGTTTTTATCCGCCCAGCGTTTTATATTTTCCACTTCATAAAGTGATGAATCTGTAAGGTTAGGGCCAGTTGTAACAGGCACACTTGCTGTAATATCATCAGCATATTTGATCAGTAGGGTTTCGGGGCTGACCGGTTTAATATCATTCACCATAATAGAGAACAGTAAGGGTCCAAGCACAGTTCCCTGGGGAACCCCTCTGTTTATCTGTTTATATATTGTGTGACAAAAGGCAAGATTCGCATGTTTGGTTTCTGTTTCCGTTGTAGGGCTTGTTTTCTCTCCTGAAATGTAATCTCTGCGAGAGTATTTGAAACGAGAGTTTCAGGGTACCTATTTGCTATGAGATTTGTTCAAAATTTGTGTATAGCAGTATTAAAAGCTGCTTTAGAAAAGTTGGCACGGAGAAGTCTAAATGCTTCGCCTTTAAGGTGGCCGAACACAGTTTTGGGGCGCGCTCTTGCTAACGTGATTCAGCGCGCGCACAAGTATTGCATAAAAACAAACATGGCATAAATAGAGCGATCATTTTATTTGCTCAATGTTTGCGCTATCTGTACTATTTTTTTCTTCACAAATGAACACAATGTATTGTGTTGAAGGTTTTACTCTTTTATTACAAAGGTATATTAGAAAGGTAACGATGCAAAGAACTCAGCTCTGCTATTTCTTTGTTGCTAAAAGAACCCAGTTAAATGCAGCGCATGCGTAGTAAGTGAAAAAGTGCGATTGAGTGAAAAATTGACTTCTCGGAGGCGTTTATTTCTCGAGAACCACTCATTAGAATTTCACGAAATTTGGCACGAAAATACTTTAGGAAATAAGTAACTGGAGGATTGAAAAAAAATTGAACTTTAACAAAGGAAATTCGAAGATATGCCAGTGAACCTTTAAAGAGGGATAATTAAAGATCTGTTTGTTAAATTATTATCAAAATAGCGCTAACTTGCGAGTATCGTTACAAGCTTGTTGCATGCAAATTATAAAGAAAATCTAATGACTAGATTTTCTGCAAATAAACAAAACCGATTTTAAACACCTGTTTATATTTGATCATGTTGCCATGGCAACGGTACATACGTCAGCTTAATTATCAAAAAGTTGAAGTTTGTGTTGTTAACTTGCTTGCTGCCATTTTTGGTGACCAAAGGATCAAGGGTTTTAGAGAAAAATGTAATTGAAACAGAGGTATCAAAAACTGTGTTCAGCCACCTTAATAAAGCCCTTTTTGACCCCTGGTGGATGGCAGCTTGAGAAATGCTTATACTGAAATGTTTTCAGTAGCTTTGGAATGAGTTTTTGATGTCTAGTCTAG
>JAHPZR010002420.1:155000-160000 GCA_019787425.1 Platygyra sinensis
CCCTTGTCACACCTCGCCATCGATGCGTCATGATGCATGAAGTTGATGCATACAAGGACAGATTTTAATTTACACACCACAATTTGACACTACTTTAAGAAACAAGTATTGTAAGCAGCAATTTGACCCTGAAATAAAGCAAAGGTAAATTTTACATAAGTAAAGTTATTAAGGATATGAAGAATTAAAGCAAAAAGAGATAAAAAAGAGCAAGTTACACACAGAATAACTCACCTTCTTCTTCCTTTGCTAAGACAAGCAAGCACATGGTTCACTGCGCATCCTAAATCATCCATTGGCGCATAACCACAATTCCTAGCTCCATATCACTGCGCATCCTAAAATGTTTCCGTGCGCGCATAACCACAACTCCTTGCGCATACCACTGCGCATCCTAAATCTCCCATTTGCGCATAACCACAATTCCTTGCGTTTGGTAAGAAAAAGTGATTGCAAGCCCCCATAATGTAATCTTCTGCTTATTAGAGAGCTGCCTCGCTCGTTCGCTTCAGGCTCACTCGCTGCGGCAGCAATAAAAACTTGCGATATACCTCGCTAAGCACTAAGGCAGTAACGCCATAAGGTGTAAACTTTAATTTTTGTTCAATTAGTTAATTCCAATTAATTAACTAGCCTTGTTTTGAGGGGGTGGGGTAGGTACCTTTGATCGCTACGTAAAACCATAGTTATTGGAGGGAGACTGGTTATGAAAGCCGGCGCACTTCAATCGATTACAACAATAGGCGTGCTCTTAACTATGGTAAAACATTACTTCTGGAATAACATCTTAAAGTATATATGGTTCCAATATTCTCTTGTTATCCTTGTCCAAAACAAGGGTATCATGTTGCAAACTTTGCGAGGAAAACAAAAGTATCAAGTTACAAATGTTGGCGTTGAAAAAATGAAATTATCACGTTTGTTAGTTCAACGTATTAATGAATTTAAAATAAACGAAATTCAACGTGAAACACCACAGTAAAATTTAAAACCGTCTCGACAAACAGTAATTGTAAGTTATTTTGGGCCTTGAACTAACAAGTTACATACAGGCAGCTGATGACTCAAAATGTACTTACAGTCCTGCATCACACTCTGCACTATCTGAGATTGTCTCACTAGTTTTCATTATGAATCATAGATTAAATAAAGGAAACTAACTACTGAACTGAAGATACAGAAAGGATATAAGCCCGCTGTAGCTTTCCTTGTTTTGAACTGTTATGATGTTTTCAAGCTTAATTTCCAGTAAATGAAAAAATACGTGCTTTGATCGACATGTGAAGCTATAGCTCATTTTGAAACAAGCCCCCTCGAATTTTAGCCCCTCCATTTATAAGCCAATGTTAAAACCCTTATGAAGTTGTAAGAAGCCCAGGACTTAACGAGTGGCAGTTTATGGTATCAAAATTAATAGGTATATGTATGGGTAGAATGCACTGGCTTTTAAGATGAACGATAGACCGAGTAGATTCATCGTGTCTTTAAATTTTGACAACAAATGAACAGAAACCAAGATCTTAAGTGATAGTTATATTTCGGTATAAACTATACCATCATCAGACTGAAAATGCATACAAAATTAGGAGCTTAAGTAGTTACCGATATACTCAAGACAACAGACAGAGTTCCCTGCTGGATTTTAGTCCATTGTTAAGTGATGGTGATTGGCGCTTGATGTGGAAGGCCTCATTATTTTCACAAATCTTGCTTATTGCAGATCGTTTTTCCAAATGGCTCCATAGATCCATGGCATGCACTTGGGATAGTGAGGAATGTTTCTGCCACAGAGCAGGCTGTTTATATCCAAGGTATGAACTGAGAAACTTACTGGGAGTAGTACGTTCATCAAACATATGTGATTACCATGTTGTGCACCATAATGACGATGTAGACATTACCTGTCTTATGCAAAGAAATTTGCAAAAGGATCCTCGTGCAAAATTTAATCTAATAAATTATGCACTTATTGACAGAGTGAGGACCAGATTGAAATATTTTGCTTGAGGTTAGGACGTATGGAGTGCATTAAGGTCGCGTCCGGCCCGACCTCACTCACTTGTGAGTAATGTCGACTTTCTTTCTGTGCTTTTGGACTAAGTTGGCAACTGAAGTAGTTCTGAATTGCACAGTTCACCAGGACAGTAAAATTAGCTGTCGGAATGTTCACTGCCATTACTATTTTAAATTTTGTTGCGACTGAATTGTTTCTGTCATTGACTTGCATAGATTTTTCAGGCCAAACGTTTTTCTAGTGACTAAAGATGGGACGTGTACTTGCCAACCAGAATACCACAAGAAAATGTTAGCATGGATTTTGTCATTATGTCTGTAAAACGTCGCTTGCTGATTTTAGCAATAGACGGGAGACGAAAGTTAGCTATTGAAATCACTCAGGGTATTACAGTAAAGGCGTCAAACGCACCCCCATAATCTTTGATTACTATTAGTTAATAACCTGAACACGCTGAATGGAAAAATAGCACGTCTTTGCCAAAGTTTCTTTAACATATCTTTCATGTGGCTTTCTCCTGTTGAGAATTTTTTTTATTTTTTCCTTCGGGAGAAAATTGTAGGCGCTAGCTTCAAACAACCCTAACAAACTATATATCAGAAGAAAGCTTGAAAAATGAAGTTAAAGATTAAAATAAAATTTACTTCAGGTTTTATTTAGTCAGGTTCAGGTGCCATTAAGGCGTGAAAACGACCGAAAGGCTGCACAGTCTTATTCACCAAAGCATCAATCAATGAAAGTGTATCAGGTTCTTTGTATATTCTGATTGGTTGTCTAGATATTCGCATCTACAGTTGGAGTAGCTAAAAATATGCGAGAAAAATATAAAATATCAAAATTTCCCCACAAGCTTTTCTGGAATGTTCTGGCGAAATTTCACAAAAATCCGTCAATTCTTCACTCAAAGGGGACATATTCCTCTCAGAAACGAATGCGAGATTTTAGCGGCCGTCCATAAAACCAGGAGCATTGAACATTCCAAAACACATCAAAAAATCAGTTATAATAATTTGAGAAAAATATATCAATTGGATAAATGATTAACCAAGAAAAACAAGTAAGGTTTCAGCTCCAAATTTGCAAAAAAAAAAGAGAATGCGAATGCCTGCAATGAGTGAAGCCTTGTAGAGTAGTCAGAGGATTTGTTTTACAAGTCATATATCCTTACTAATCCATTCCTGCCAGTTGTTCAGTAAAAAGAGGTCGATTTCCACCATATTCCCAGATACTGACTTTTAAAAACAAACTCCAACCGAATGGAATAGATGTCAAACTAAGCATAAGCTCAGAAGTACGTACTGCAAACGTACTTTTAATGTCAAGCCTAGTTGCTACATGACTTTGGTTGTAGGTAGTCATATATTTATTGATCTTGATATTTTAGGTACTGCTCACTGTGCCAATATGTATCCCGAAAGCCCGCTAGACCCTCCTCACCTATTAGAGGCTCGCAAACAGATTCAGCATCACATCATGTCCTGGCTTCACACTGATTCACAAGCACTTAATGTGTAATCATAAATGTACAAACCTAATAGATTTAACTTTCACCAGTCTAGGCTTTAGTTGACTTAACTTTGACAATAAAGATGTTATTATATGGTTTTCAGTAGTTACATTCTTTAAAAGCAAGAAGCTTGTGATAAATTTAAGATGAATCAAAGCAGAACTTACGTAGCAAAAGGACAGATTACTATCACCATCTAAGAATCTCCTTTTGCGAATATTATAACGAACTAGAATCGCATGTGCACGTGTTAGTTAACTGCTTCATCAAAAAAATAATTGAATGAATATATAAAGAAATAAAATTAAAGTGGTTCCAAAGCTCTTACTCTTAGTTTCCTTTACGAGGCAAGCTGAAACGCTGCCTGAGATTGCGATACGTAACAGCTTGATAAGTTTGTTATTTTGTCGTCGGTGTATCTGTATGATCTTGAGAATACAGTAAAACTATCATTTTCACAGATGTTGTTTCAGTGTTACTTGTGTGTTTTGTAGGGGCTAATTTACTTTACTATGTTTCTGCAATGTCCGAAATTTTCATTGTCTAAATAAAGATCAAAAGCGTCTCGACGTTTTTTGCAAGTAATTTATTGACAAAACGTTGTCCAAAACGCATCGTTTGCCTCTCTGTTTCCTTTCTTTGAAAAATCATGTGGAGCTTTGGATCGTTCGAGAATTTGTCGAGCATTTCGAAACTTGCCTAATTCCTGAGAAAGCAACTTGTTATGTACGTTTGCGAAGCAGTAAATCATCAGTGAAGATTTCCTCCTACTCCCGAATGTTTGTCCATGTAGTCAATCCATGAATGAAGTTATCGGATCCGTTATTCAGCTTCCATCGAACTGGTTGACTAGTCTGAGCTCTTAGGTAACAGGCAATATGCAGGCGAGTAGGAAACATCCACTGTATTCACGAATGACGGCCTTTCTGGGCGAGCGGTCAAACGCGAAAACGAGGCGTTGTATGATCATCAATTTTCTCTTGATACCAGTTTAGCTATATGAAACTGTAAATGAATGGAAGTACACGTTTGAGGGAAAATGACTTATACCTCTCAATTAACGCAGAAGTAATGCAGGTTTGAAGTGGTACTAAGATCAAATTTTTACCCCTCGATATTTTAGGTGTATCACATAGAATTCCATGAAAGAATCAAAACGCCGTTTACCGTTTGCAAATATCTGCATTAGTTCCAGAGATATTTAAGTTAGAAAAATGTGCAAAATATGCAAATGAGATGACTGATGACGTCATACACTCAACCCAATATTATCTCAAGCACATTAATAGAGCTATCTTAGCCAATTTGCAACACAGATCATTGAAATTTGGCAGGCTAATAGTTCTATGGGAAACACACTCGTGGCTATAAAAATTATGTTCCCATGGCAACTCACTCTGTCCCAGTCCCCACCCACTTGATTTCAATATGTTAGTGATTTTCAGCTCGCAAAATGCTAAACAGGGCCACAAACTGGAG
>JAHPZR010002420.1:162500-165000 GCA_019787425.1 Platygyra sinensis
AATCCAGCCATATCACGTTAAGATTTCAGCGAAATGGAATCGTCAATGAAATGACCTTTCATAAAATCTCAACGTACGCAGAACGGGCCGAACAAAAATCTCTTCACAAACCCTGACTTCGAAGGGATAACACTTTGGGGTTAATAGCTATCACACATCGGCAAAAGTATTGTCTATTTCTTAACAATCCAGCCATATCATGTTAAGATTTCAGCGAAATGGAAGAAAACCAGAGTGTAATAATTACAATTTTTTTCACCTCGATCGCGTCATTGCTTGACTCAACGAAGTAGCCACGGTCGCCCACAACAACACAAGCCGACGTTTGGGTAAAAAAAATCACAGAATTATTGCCTCAGAGCTAAACCTTAAATGAGAACATTAATTCCAAGCTTTCCTTACGTGATTAAGACGAAAAAATGACCTCGGCGGGGTAGAAAAGAGAACGAAAGAAAAAACAGAACAGACAGCATATATTAAAACAACGCGTGAATTATTCGGTGTTCGAAACGGAAGCGAAAATAATGCTTGCTTCTGGATAATTTCACCCTTAAAAGCCAGCAAATGGTCCCAAATTACTCTCTGTATCCTTTCAATGTCCTGTCTTGCATCTCTGAAAGATTTTACCTCAATTTTGAGCAAATAAACATTCCTCCGCGACCGGCGCCTTCTTCCTTCCTTGATCGAATATTTAACTAGACGCATATTTGCGTTCACTCGGGCTTTGATTTGGAGAGAAACATTGTTTTTGTTCAACGTACTTCGGTAAGGCTTTTTTGTAATTATGGGTTTATCTTGAAACTGTTTTTGTCGCGGTATGCTGGAGATGCAGGGTTATTACTTATGTATACAGTATGCGGAAAACATATTTGCTATGCAGTGTGAAGGCGTTTTTTTTTCCGGGTTGGGTAAATCGCAAGCAAAATGGAGTGTTTATCGTAAGCAAACCTTAGCGTGGGGTGACCGGAAATGGGGTCACAGAGTCTACCGAAGTGTTAAGTTACGCGCCACTGATTAAATATTCATTTCGGAACAAATATCGGCAAAACGAATGAGCTCCACGCTTTCAAAAAGAATTCACACGAACAATATTTGATCAATAGCCGAGTTTCAACTTCGTTTTCTTAAATATATTTTTAGCATTTACATAACAGTACAATGATGATGATGACATGACATGGGTATACACGAAAGAATACCGTGACGTGCATAGACAGGATGTGCTCTTGGCATAGACAAATTCTCTAAGAATCCTCTAACCTTTCTGCTTTTGTTCCTTAGACTTTTCAAACTTCGTATTGGTATTCTGTTTGGTTCACGATCGCGTCTACATACACGATGAGACTTTAGTTTATGCTTCTCTCGATTAACATTACATAACTCAGTTGATACTCGATGAAAGGTTCACTCATAAATGTTCGCTCATAAAAGATCTCTCGTAAGGTTTGCGGACCAACCCGTTCCGAAAGCGCTCCTCATCCTTTAGTGTCGCTCTACCGCGAACGCTGTGTGCACATTTTGTATCCGTTTTGTATCCGGACACAGTATTTGTGCTGATCTTCCACCGCATAAACTCTTCTCCGTCCGCCATTACACCATGCCATGTGCTCATCAGTAAAATCTTCGCGCATGCGTATTAATTAAAGAATTGCAAACTGTGGCTGAACGAAAAAAAAAACGAAGCCGAAATTTCAACTCGGGCGTTTCCTTTGGAAAGCCCGAGTAATTAGCTAACTAGTGAGAATCGAAAGTAACGCCAATTTTCTGTCACGCTTTCAAAACAAGGCACGCATTACCATCTTCTCTATAGCAAAGATATCAGTGACGTCACCTATTGTTATTAATATGCCAACCAGAGAACTATTGGCCGGTAAAACAAAGAATTCTTTTGTTTCACGTTTTCAACATTTAAATAACAAAAACAATGTTTGTAAACAAATATCTTCCCTATTGCCAACATCTAAACAAAAGCTCTTCAAGTGCATTCAGGCCCGCACTTTCTAACCTGTGGTTACTACTAGTCTATATGGATATACTGAATTCCTGTGATAAAGAGTTCTTCGGATAATTACCGAAAAAGCTCTAACGGAATGCCTTGTAAGCTGTTTGTATAATAGGAAACCTTTATTTTTTTATAGGGTTACTCCTTCAGTTTTTATACAAGCATTAACATTTCATGAAAATTTAACCGAAGCGAAAATTGCGAACAAATTAATAAAATGTCAGTTCAGCCACTCGACATCCTGCATCTCAATTAACTCAACTAAGTTGTGTCTTATTTCCTGACCTGGACGTTTAGTCAAATCTTGGATGCTGCAGACTTTAATTTCATGTGCGGTTTCCGGTTTTGGTCAATCACGCGAATTTACAGCTGTAAATACTTTTGTCATCGATGTTGAAAGTCAGTAGCGCGAAATTCTAACGGACTATAGTTCGTGGTTGTAGTGGTGTAACCTATCCGGCCGTTTCTCATGAAGCTAGGCTTCTTTTACTCGAAACT
>JAHPZR010002420.1:172500-175969 GCA_019787425.1 Platygyra sinensis
TAAGCTGCTCTGATGTGCCTTGTACTCCATGATTGTATTTTGTGGTAGGTTCAAAACCCTCTTGAGTGTGTCCCTGAAACGCATAAGGGAATACCGGTGTTTAGTTACACTACAAGAAGGAAACAGAAATTATTGTCGCGCAGAAAGTAGAAGTTTGATGTAAAGTGGAAATACCGCGGAATTGCGACGTTTGGTGTTATTATTCGAAGGACTTTGTCTGTGAAGAACGTTTCAACTTTACACTTTACGGTGATTCCACTTAAAAAATGGAAAATTAAAAAATTTCTCAGACTTCATCCAGAGTGGATTTTTTTTATGGAATCAAGGCAGGTAGGTTCAATAGTTCTTTTAATTAAGACTTAATTAGCTAACATTGAAAACATTTACAGTCTTTCCCATAAAACCGTGAACACCAGAGAAAATTTCTGGAATGTTTATTGTTTCGCGACCAATCAGAAGCGAGATGAAACCGCAAAAGATAACCGCCAAACCGCAGCATGCATTAGTCACGACTTGATTCGAAACAACGAGCTGGCTTTTTCTTCCAACGAACTGGCTTTTCTTCCACGACTAACCTTCAAAAACCAAACTACCGAATTCGGAATAGACCTAGAAGCGAGTGTAAATTGTCAAAATTTACAACGGTACAAGTTTTCGGATGAAGGCTTCTCAGCTACAAAAAAATACGGATCGAAAATCACCAATCACAGCCAACTAGCATGACCCTTTGAACTGCACGTGAAGCACACCGGTCAGCCCCGCTTCTGATTGGTTCGTTTTTTTTTCTCTCAGACGCGCTGTCTAGCCTTGTCTGATCCTATCTACTCGATTCAACATCGCTTTCCCGTAATATGTCACTAAACATATCATTCATATCTATTCTTTGCACATAAATAAGCTGAAATACAAAAAGAACAATTTCAGTATTTGAAAACGGTAAAATTGAAGATTTGTCGTGGAAGAAAAAGCCAGCTCGTTGTTTCGAATCAAGTCGTGACTAATCCATGCTGCGGTTTGGCGGTTATCTTTGCGGTTTCATCTCGCTTCTGATTGGTCGCGAAACAATAAACATTCCAGAAATTTTCTCTGGTGTTCACGGTTTTACGGGAAAGACTGTAAATCCAACCGTACATCTTGAAAAAGTAACTTTAAATAGGGCGAAATTTAAACTTACGCTCAAAATTTTGCTGGTTTTTCTGCGATTTTCGGGTCGTTTTTCGGGGGCCTGGGGACGAAAAGAAAAATCTGACGCAAATGTCACCCATTTTTTTTGCCATGAGCAGTGACTAAAAGAATGTCGAAGTTTCACTTAGCTTCTCGATTTTTTTCTCTGCCTTCTCGACTTTTAAATACTCTTTTATGGCATTTAGCCTATTTACATCATTTGGATTAAACGTATTTCCGCTAGTCGCTAATCATGAAAATAACGATAATCTCGTCCGGCTAGACCAATCTGTCCACTTTGGCCGGTGGCGCCTTGAAACGAGGAAAATGTAGTGAGTGGTTATTTCCTATTCTCTACTTGCACAAATCCGATAATACACCTCTTTTACCCCCCGAAAATTTGCATAGGCATTGTTTTAGATTACTCTTGGGACATGTTCATGTCCCAGGAGAAATTGCAAACAATGAGTATGCAAAATTTGGGGGGGGGCGGGGGGTTAAAGAGGTGCATTATGGCATTGTGCAAGTAGTGAATGTTTCGTTCACGGTAGGGGGACTTGACCAAAACATTTGAATCTTGAATTTCCTAAAGGTCTTTAGGTGTTTTCATGGGAAGGATTTAGTATGTCATTTACCAGTGATATTTTTCGGACGTTGAATAGTGACCTCGTCTTCAGAGCAGAAAAAGGTACTGCGCAGTTTTGTGCGCATCACCAGTAGCCCACACAATGGTCAAACGCAAAAATCCAACGCCACTTCCGGTTTTCGCCACCTCGAACTTCGTAGCCAGCATAACAGGCGTAATTTTTTGCGTATTTCTGGCGAGCAGAGGCGAAAGCGAGGCGAGCGCGAAGCGCGAGTTGCGTGCGAGGGGAGGAGCGCTAAAAAATCCCGCCTGTCCCCATACCATTGTTCAAGCTCTTCCGCCCCCAGACACACCCTAAATGACCAGCCAATCACAGTGTTAGAAAAACAATGGTGATCACGGCGCGTTGTGAGCCAAATCTTACATGTAAAACATCCAAGGTCTTGTTCTCATCCCTAAAACGGAGAAATTACTTCTTTGGGACTGAAAATAGAAAGGAAAAACACAAATCAATGTTAAAGTGCCTTCAGAATGGAATATTTGGCAGTGCAGAGTCCTCTCAAACCTTTCTGGTGGAAGAATTTTCCCTTCAACAGCCTCGAATAACATTGCGATCTGTGTGCTTTGCATTGAAAACGGATTGCGGATTTAAAGCAGGTTCCTGGACTTAAGAAAACCAAAATGGTAATGTACAGTATTACTACAACGTTGAATCCAACTTTCGGAACGACTGGTAAGGCCACGGCCGATAAAATGACTGGCAAAGTTGTCGGTAAACTCAAGCTTTCGCTTTAGCGTGAAGAATGAATTTCATGCTGTCACACGAAGTACGTCTGCGAAAGTTTGAACATTTTTAGCTTTTAGATAGGTTTTTCTCCTCATGTTGAATTAAAATTTATTGGTACTGAACTTCCTGTGCCGTTTCTTTCCTTTGGCTACCTTGATTTGGGAATTTTATGTTTTAAATTGAACAGTATTTTGTACGCTTAATTTCTGAATAATTAATTTACGGCGACCTCCGCGGTTTGTTTGTTTACTTTATTCGCTTCGCTAAAATCTACATTTTTGAGTCTTATTCAGCTACTGCAGAACCCCTGAGAAAAAAACTTAGTGGGCACTAATTTAGCCTGGTTTAATTTAAATACGATTTATCTCAAAATAACTGGCCTGTTTCTTTGTTATCTTTTTGATTTACACCCGGGGATTTACAACTTTCATCTTTCATTCGCTGCACTGTATTATTTTGTCTGCGACAAAAGCCCTTGAATGAGCAAAATTTAATGACTAAGTTATTAATACTGAATTCCTATGATAAAGAGTTCTTCGGATAAACCGAAAAAGCTCTAACGGAATGCCTTGTATCGACTTTTGTTTGTATAGTAAGAAACCTTTATTTTTTTATAGGGTTACTTCTTCAGTTTTTATACAAGCATTAACATTTCATGAAAATTTCACCGAAGTGAAAATTGCGAACAAATTAACAATGTCAGTTCAGTCACTCGACATCCTGCATCATTCACCGAACAATTTTAGTGCGAATTCAAATCACTGTACGTGATTGTGTTACATATTGGAAAAACATTCGAGGATCACATGTTTCAAAGTAACCAATTAGGTAGCCGCGTTCATATTTGAACGCCGGAACGGCTTGAACAATGGTATGGGGACAGGCGGGATTTCTTAGCGATCCTCCCCTCGCACGCAACTCGCGCTCGCCTC
>JAHPZR010002423.1:0-20000 GCA_019787425.1 Platygyra sinensis
TGTAAGTTTGTGGTTTTACTTAGTCACAGTTGTGATCATGGAACCCGGAAATACTTTCGTTGGAGGCTAGAGCCCAAAGCCAAGAAATCAGGACATAACCATTATAAACCTGTAGTTCTAACCAAAAGAAAAAAACAACAATCCTGGACGTGTCGCCACATTCTGGGCAATGCATTCTTTCTGTGTTGCTCCCCGGCACCGATTTATTTCTACGTTAATTACACTTCCCTCGCCTCCCTGAATCCTGATATAAAGGCAAACTCGTTACAGTAAATTACGCAAAGGTATGTAGTCCATTTCTTATGTACGATGCTCCCCCGGCCCTTTTTGAATTCAAAATTCAAGACGTTTTCCAAAGTTATGTTATGTTAAACCAACTTTTTTTTTCCAGGCTCGAGGTTTTGAGAGAATCTAATTCACACTCCAAATTAGTATGCATTTGCCCCTTCAACATCCCATGTAGCTATTTGAAACGACAGAATTCAAAATGGCCGCCGTATCTCCGAAAAGACCATTACAATGCAATTCGAACTCGATAAATGTCAGGGGTAGGGGAAGGTGGAGAAAGTTCTCGAGATTCTTGTTATTATTCTGCAATTGCACATTTGGTTGAGACGTTGTTAGCACGATACTGTAAACTTCCGTTATAAACTGCTCCGCTTATGAGCCTCTCTTACAATAGTGCCATCTACCCGTAACTCCAAAAGATACATCCGGTTACAAGCCATTTACTTAATTATTGTTTTATACCCTATTCATTAAATTCTAAGGTATACTTTATTGAGTAAATAGTGTCCCCAATTATCGTTTTAAGCTAAATACTTCTGAAACTTTGATAGAGTCATTCATTCATTCATTCATTCATTCATTCATTCATTCATTCATTCATTCATTCATTCATTCATTCATTCATCCATCTAGTCATTCATTCCGTCATTCCGTCTTTTCGTCATCTAGTCATTCCGTCATCTAGTCATTCCGTCATCTAGTCATTCCGTCATCTAGTTATTCCGTCATCTAGTCATTCCGTCGTCCCGTCATTACGTCATCTAGTCATTCCGTCATCTAGTCATTCCGTCGTCCCGTCATTACGTCATCCCGTCATTCCGTCATCCCGTCATTCCGTCATCCCGTGAGTCCGTCAGTCCGTGAGTCCGTGAGTCCGTGAGTCCGTCAGTCCGTCATTCATTAAGTCATTCAGTCATTCATTCTTTCAGTCATTCAGTCACTCATTCTTTCAGTCATTCAGTCCTTCATTCAGTCATTCATTCAGTCATTCAGTCAGTCAGTCAGTCAGTCAGTCAGTCATTCAGTCATTCAGTCATTCATTCAGTCAGTCATTCAGTCATTCAGTCCTTCATTCAGTCATTCAGTCCGTCATTCAGTCAGTCCGTCAGTCCGTCAGTCCGTCAGTCCGTCCGTCCGTCCGTCCGTCCGTCATTCCGTCAGTCCGTCAGTCCGTCAGTCCGTCGTTCATTCAGTCATTCATTCAGTCATTCAGTCATTCAGTCATTCAGTCATTCAGTCAATCAATCAATCATTTAATCATTCATTCATTCATTCATTCATTCATTCATTCATTCATTCATTCATTCATTCATTCATTCATTCATTCATTCATTCATTCATTCATTCATTCAAGAATATCTGGTGACATTGAAATTGAAGACACAACTTGTGGTACGGCCTCTTAGGACGTAGTTTGTTTTCCGGATAAAACCACCCTCGGATACAAGTCTCTTCCTTTACAAGTCCAGCTAAAAGCTCTAACGAAGTTGTATAAGCCCACGGTAAAATCTCGCGTTATATAACTTCATAAGGGGTTTTGGGTGGCCTTAAAAACAGGGGAGGGAGCTTATGTCTCGGGGGGTATCCCAAGCGAAATAAAAAAAATGTTTCGGAAAGACGAGATAAACGTATCCGATAATGAATTCAAGCTAACCTACTATTACATTTAGAGCTATTACGTACTCTATTATCATATTACCCTAAAACTTTCGATTGTAAATTTTGATGTTTATACAGAGGAAAGGAACGCACTTGTACATCAAATGAACTTATATCTGGGGTCTTACATCGAGGGTGGGGGCTTATATTTGTTAGCAAAAAAGGGACTTATTTCAGGGAGCTCTTATAACCGGGGTTGGGCGTATAACCAAGGTGGCTTTATTTAACATGGGATTTGACGCTATTCGAATAGACAACAAGGATTTTAAACGTCAAGGCAATTTTTTTGGCCAGAGTACGTTCTACATAAGTCACATAATGATGTTATCACACAAGTTGGAAGAAAAATTGTCGAATATTCTGGTAACAGGAAATTTGCTAAACGCACTGAAAAGTGTATATCGTAATGTTTTGTTTCAGCCAGCGTTGCAAGAGGAGGAACTATGCACTATTTTAACTTTCCGTTGCGGATCGGGCTTATAATTACGACAAAATTCCAAAATTGGAATACCGAGAATCACTCTTAAGAACAAAAAACACCTCATTAAAGTACTGCTCAGCACCGTTCATACGAAAAAGTGCTAATATACAATATCGTTTCATCAGAAGATTTCAAAGCTCAGCCTCCTAGCAGTGGAAACAGTTCAGGTAACCCGTAAGCTAGATGACACGTCTCGGGGCCGTAGCCAGAAAAAAAGAATTTGACTGAGGCAATGTCTATGAATAACTTATGACTGAGGCAATCATGCAGTCCATCCTAGGTATTAGGTACTATAAACAACAAAAGCCAAAGAAATGACCGAGGCAAGTGCCTCGGTTGGCCTGTTACTAGCTACGGCGCTGGTGCTATTCAAATGGCATTGTAGCAATTATAAAGAAACACAAGTAGAACGCTTTGCCTGACTCGAGTTCTTATCCTCGACAGCAAATGCAGCCTTATGTTTGTCTAATATCGAGCTTTCATAGTATCCTAACCACCAGAAGTCGACGAAAGTTCACAATCCATAAAAATGTTAGTGCGAGTACGTAATAATTCAGTCCTTATCAATGTTTACATCTCTTGCAAGTATCTACAAAGGGACTCTCCAGTACGAAGATGTGCTTCGTAAGCTTCCAGCCAAATCAATCCTTTCATGATAACCTGGTATAGTGTGTTGTCATCACGCCACAAACCTGAATTGTAATGGCAGATTTGAGTACAACCATCTCTGCTTGCCAATACATGATCTTCTCCACTCGTACTACTCAGCAAGGAGCCATTTTTCTTTCGTAAACAAGACGAGGGAGAACTCACAACCATCTGCGGACAAGAGTTTGGGTAATCTGAAGGAAGATACACTCTGAGTGTGTATTGTTTGTCGTTGGTGCAAGTTACTCTGACTTCAACCCTTGTGTCGCCAGTTGGATTAATCCATGAAACCCTGCCACGGAAGTACTTCTCCAGTAGTTCTTTTTCAAAACCGAGCCTTCGCTGCTGCGTTGCTGACCACGGCATGACGAGAAGACAACGACGGTTTGAAAGTTGAAGTGTAGCCTTCTTAGTAGAACAGTAATCGCGAAAATTAAACACCAGTGAATTCCGTGGCCAAAAAAAATTATAACTAGCCTTCGTGTTTATTGTTGTTCTTTGTTTTTTCGCCTACTATACTAATCATATTTTCATTTTCCCGGAAATTGGAGCATGCGTAGTTGACACATTGTTCTGAAAATAACAACATCTGTAACTGATGACTGGAACACCGGTAAACGCCACATTCATACTTTCTTTAGTCATTCTATTCGACGAAAATAAACAAATGTATTACTGAAAACAATGAATCGAAGCTGCTATGATCTACGTCGAGCAAGCAACTAAATACTGCTAACGAGAAACATGAAATTTACTGGTGATTGCTGGCTCAATTTGAAGAACCAAGCCCAATACTGGGCTTCAGTAATATGGATTACCACGCAATATCTTCTGTTTGCTAAATAAACGAAGGCGAGTGGTTTATATTTCAAATCATAGTTGCTATGAATTTTTAATAGCACAGCGTTCTCTTCATCTAGTCTCGAAAATCGCGAGAGTTTCTGGGAAAAAGCGGTAGTTATTGATTTACAGTATGCATGAGTGATTTCAACTAAATAGTCTTTTAATTCAATCAAATAAGCTCTTGTTCTATAATAAATGTTAGATTGCTTCCAAACGTATTTACTACTACTTTTTTATTCTATGAAACACATCTTATTCTCCATTCGGAAAATTACCATATGCAGAGCAGTAGAGAGATTACATTGCGTGACTAGCCTGGGTTTTTTCCCTGGGGAGTTTTCCCTTATAAATAACTACACGTCCTGCTTAGATTTAATAACAATGTGCTATAGTATACCCAAAAAGTTTAAGGACAGTCCTTCTTCTGTATATATCTAAAATCACAATTAGATAACATTAAACAGTTATGAAACAAATTACAAAGTATGACTTTCAAGTTACGAAAATACCATCCAGCTACAATTAAGGACAGAGAATTAAAGCACGGGTAATTTTATCACTTTCATCAAAATATACACATGACTGATTTACATGATGTAACCGTCGAGCAGCCGATTAATTTAGCACAAGAGCTGAGATGCGAACTGATAATTCACCGATATAGCTACTTTCATCGTCTCGTTACATATATGATTCATCTCAATGTTATATATTATTGCTTCTACGATTTGTACTGCCACGTACACTTCACAGCTTATTTCGATTGGTTGGGTGGAAATAACGTCAGTTCATTTCGCACAGATAAGTGCTTAGGTTAGATCCAGTGCGAAGATGTGCCTGGTAAGCTTCCAGCCATATCAGTCCCTTCATAACAACTTGGTACAATGTATTGTCACACCGCACAAATTCGGCCTGAAATGGCAGATCTTAGTACAGCCATCTCTGCTTCCATAAACGTGATCGGGCGATCCTACCAGCGCACTTCCATCCCGCCTTTTTAACTCACACATGGATGGTGTCTTGACAATCATGTCAGGAACAGAGTTGGGAAGTCTGCAGGAAGGTAAACCCTCAAGGTGTACTGTCTGTCGTTGCTGCAAGTCACCCTGACTTCAATCTTTGTGTCCCCAGTTGGATCAATCCATGTAACTCTGTTGCCAAAGTACTTCTCAAGTAAATCTTTCTCAAACCCGAGTCTCTGCCGCTGTGATGCTGACCAAGGCATGTCGAGACGACAGCGAAGCTTTTAAATATGACTTTTTGAGAAAATAGAAATCGAAAGTGCGAGTGCAACAAAACACACCGCTTGACTGTCTTTCTTGCCCAAAAGAAAGAGAGGCTCTGGGTACGAGAAAGACTCGGATTTCTTGGAATCTGAAACGTGCGTGGATGGCAGTGTTGAAAATGTAACGCTTTGTCAAACAAGTATGTTTACGTATTGTGAGTGTGTATTTCAACGAGAACAAAGTGTTAGCATTATGATGAGCGCGATGGCCCTAAAACCACAGTTTCGATTCTTATAAAAAAAAAAGAGAAAAAAAAAAACTTAACAATGACTATAACTTCTAACAAACACTGGTTGATAATAGAATTTATAATGCCGTGTGGTTTTCGTGGAAAACGATGTCTACACTCAAACAGATACCGTTGTCATATGTTGTTTTTATTATTTTTATAGATCTTGGTCTTTACATGTAGCTCTCTAGTCTCCAATTAAAAGGAGAAACAAACACCATCAACTTGTGTATAGTAGCATGTGGGACATGATCTTTTGACGTTTTCTGGCTCCATTCACGAAGCTTTATTCTGATTTAAGCAATCAAAAGTGTTTTTTTTTTCGGTCAGTTAAATCAAAACTGACGCGGAGGGGATTGTTCCGCCGAGTTTTCCCAATACTGGTGGCCTTGTCCCTATTTTGTTTTGTATATAATATTTTTTTAAAATAAAAACCCGTTTTTGGTTTCAAATTACTTTTATTTGACTCCTCCACGCTGGAGTATACAGACAATTTTCGCTACGACACGCCGGTTTTACTTCCTAACCGGCCGATGTCGCTGTTATTTTCCATCACAATTCTGAGGAAATCGGCTGTCTACTCCAAAGAGCACTTTCACAACAATAGTTTATGCAACAGTTGGAGGGCAAACAGAGTCACGGGATCAAGGGCAATTGAAAAATAGAAAGTTAGCTAAACAGACTACACTTGAGTTGCGATACAATTACTTGAAGAATTAATAAACAGAGCGTTTACATTTCAGTCAGATATCGGCTTAGTGTTGATCCAGTGCGAAGATGCGCCTCGTAAGCCTCAAGCCAGATCAATCCTTTCATGAACACTTGATACAACGTGTTGTCACTACGCCACAGCTGCGGTATGAAATGACAGATCTGGGTACAGCCATCTTTGATCCCGTAGGTATGGTCCACGGTGCCTCCCAGTTCATTTCCATCACGCCTCATCAGCCTAGTCATCGACGGTGTCTTCACAATCATCTCGGGAACCGAGTTGGGGAAGTCTGCAGGAAGGTACACCCTCAAAGTATACTGTTTGTCGTTGCTGCAGGTCACCCTGACTTCAACCTTTGTGTCGCCAGCTGGATCAATCCATGTAACTCTATTAAGGAAGTACTTCTCCAACAAACCTTTCTCAAACCCGAGTCTTTGCTGCTGGGATTGTGACCAAGGCATGACTTTAGGTGAAAGAAGTCGATGAATCTATTTCTGCTTTCTGATGAATGTACAGAAAATTTTGCCCGAGCTCAGGCAAAGAACATCGATTTATGAATGATTTCTTAGAAATTGTAGTGCATGCGCAGATCTCCTATTTATGAATCCGCGTGAAACATTTAGTTTCATTGTTCCAAGAAAAACTGTCTGAATTGCGAAATTTAATTACCTTTGTTTCAGTTTCAACTCCTTTCCACAGTGTACACATTGAAAATCGATGGAAAATATCAGCATATTCATCCTTTATCGATATAAAATTCCTTGCCGGATTACTTAGTATAACGTTATTGTCCCTCCAAGTTAAAAAGAAGTTAAAAAGAACGAAAACTTGTCGCTGCCATTCTGCATATAAAATTACTTCAAGCTCGAATAAATATAGCAAAGATAACAAACAATTCTAAGAAAGACAGGAAGACGGCGAAACAGTCACGCAAGTGCGTCAGTGAGCGAACAGCCTTCGAAAACCTACAGGCTAAATGCTTGTTTGTCAGTCTGTCGTCTAACCCCTTCGTCCCTTTGTATATTTTAAAGTTACGTATAAATTGCAGCCATTCCAGGCTGTTCACTTCTGAGGTCAACGTAGCTCGCTAGTATAAATCTTCGAAAAGAAAATCGTCAGTTCAGCAGTTTTTCAGCTGAAGATTCCACATAACAACAGTGAGGAAGGTAAGCGATATCCTGTACTCCCGCAGTCTTGGATACATCTTATAATTTGTTACACCGAAGCGGAACTATACTGTTATTCATATGGTCAGCAACAAAAGCATCTTTTTGGTCTTTATTACTTCTTTCGGAAAGTACAATTGTGCAAGCGACTAGATTTTTACTCCATGATATCTGTTGTCATCTTCGGTTCAAGCCGCTGTCCACGCCATAGCTAACAAGCTCATACGGTACACAAGTAACAAATTAACTGCTTAGGATGATTTCATTGGTAAAGATCTTAGAGCAGATCAAAGAAATTTCTCCTCCATGATCAGTTTATCTGATGCAACGGTGCCAGTGTGTGTGTGTGTGTGTTTTTATGGCTTAGTTAAGTCATAGCTCATATGTCGCAGCTCTTCTCAAATGTTTTTTCTAAGCAGCAAAATTGGACCGACCAATTGCAAAGGAAATGACTCATAACTAGGGAGTAATTGATACAAAAAACGGTTCGCCAGGATTTCAGGGTACTGTTGTTTAAAACTCTTCTCTTTCTTAAGCGTTTATTAATTTGCCTCTCGGATTTCACGGCTATCAAAATAATTTCTGGGAGGAAACGTGAAATCGCCATGCCATTCATTCTACCTTACTATCAGGCAACCACCCTCTTACGATTCTTATAAACCACTGCTATTTAAGATATATCCTCAGTCTAAAAATACTTTGCCAGACAATGTAGTTTAAATTCGTCAGGTCACTGCTACGTGTTAAAATTTTCGCTTCTTCGGTTTCCAAGAAATCACCATTTATGAAAGGCAACTTTCCTCTCAATTGGTGGCGTACTGCTCTAATACGTTCAGTGATTTTCAATACATAGTGCACGAAGAGCATGCATCACTGAGTGGTTCAGCCTCTCCGTGTAAGAACCGTCTCTCGAACGAAAGAGTGCTCTATTTGCGTTGACGCATCGAGTGTTCTGCGCACACTAAACCTTGAAGTCCACATTGTTTATCAGTGGTAAGTTGAGATTATTGTAGTTCTTTGACAACCCCATCCAAAAGGAAGCTTCCATCGGCTTGTAGATACCAATCGAGTGGATCGCCAGTCTCCAGATGTACCTCGTAGGCCTCAAGCCAAGTTAAACCTTTGGTAATCACCTGGTATAAAGTGCAATCATTCCGCCATAAGTCCGGTCTACAGTGGCAGATTTGTGTGCAGCCATCTTTGCTCGGCAAAGTGTGATCTTCGGCGCTCGAGACGTTAAGGAAAGAACCGTTCTTCTTCTTCAGGCAATAACGGGGTACACTAACAATCATCGAAGGGCAGGAATTGGGAAAGTCTGATGGAAGAGAGACTCTAAGAGTGTATTGTTTGTCATTGCTTAACGTAACTGTAACCTCGACTTTTGAAGCGTGCTGATCGGCTGGGTTAATCCATTTCACTTTGTTACAGAAGTATTCTTCGAGCTCTCTCCTTTGTCTTGCCAGCCTCTGCCTTTGGAAAGTGACCATGGCATAATGAGGAAGTCTAAGCTGCCAACTAAGGTTGTTTAAAAGGCGATTTTTAACAAAGTATCCAGGTTAAATTCTCTTCTACAGAAGGGGAACGATATTTTATTCGCCGTAATGAACATGCGCAGATAGAGGCTGCTATATGTTTCCAAATGCGTCAGATGAGCATAGAGGCATTTTGTTTGCGCATGCTCCGCAAAAAGTATTTTGTGAGTAACCGCTGGTATGCGCCTGCTTTGCGTGTAAGCAAAATGGAAGCAAAATGGCGATAGTTGCGACAAATTTTTCGGTAATGGAAGTAGTCTTTTTCTTTTTTCCCTTTGTAACTCGAGTGAAAGCGTCAGAAAATCAACCAAATGGTTTTTTTGGAGCCTTGTAAAAGTCCCAACCAAGTCCGTTTCAGAAGATCAAGGCCTATACAACCGCTTCTAGTCTTGTTTTGGAATTGTTAGAACACGGATCAAGGAATATTTGTGAACTGAACGATACGTTGCGGAAGGCCTGTTAAGCACAGACGTAATTAAAAGTTATTTCATCATTCTAGAGCTGCCTTAAGTAACTACTGAAATATTCTATGTTTTTTCGTGCGCTATAAACGTTTTTTTATCGCTTCAACTACTAACGCAATAATCCTCGAGCAATTGTGCACGTGTCAATCGGAAAATAAAATTTCGCACAAGTTTATTGGCATAACCAGCGACGACGATTTAATACCCAAACAGAAAACTTCAATGTCGAGTTAAGAAAAATCATAATGTAGTAGAAAGAGAGAGAAGTATTTAAACCCATGGGGGGCTTTTAAAGATGGAAGAAAAATTAAGGATTTCATCAGAGAGCAAGTTAACTGTAATTATTAGTTTCATCTGTGAAAGTATTAAACAATTGATATGGAGGCTACAGTCAAATTGGCAGTAGTCAAACACTAAACAAACACACCTTGAAAAGGAGGTTTCGACAAAGCTATTAAAATTTAAATGCTCCATTCCTGTGAAACCAAACCATACCACAAAAGATGCACCATGTGTTTTGGGTACTGTGGAGAAATAGCCTAGTAAAATGACACAGCTCCTTTTTCAGCTGCATCCCCTTAAAGTTCACAAGTTGGGCTTTTTGCCTTTGGACTGAGCTTTGTACTCCTAGGAATTCTCTCATTTTTTCTGCCTTAGCAGTGCAGATTACTATTCCAAAATAGAAGGAATTTCCTGGCCAGTTTTACCCCCTCCTCCAACAGGCTAAACATATCAGCAAAACATACATGTATATCAATTTGCTGTTGTTAATTTCAGCTGCAGACAAAAAAATAATTAAAAACAACAACAACAACAAAAACAAAAAACTAATACAATTTTTTTGACTTAAGTTTTCACATTTATTCTGCTAAGATAATTGGCATTTGTTCTGATAGGTAGGTTCTTATTACAGGCAAATTAACAAACAACATTTGATGCAGTATTGATTGTTCCACCAGTCAAGTTGCTGGTCTTATGCTTCAACCAAACAAGGATTTGTCTCTTTGAAAGCCACACACATGGTTTCCAAAGTAGCATTGTTGCAACCAACTCAGCTGGAAATAATAGCAACTTCATCACAATATCTTGGAAGGATGGTTATGCAAGACAAGGGGGCTCACTTGAAGGCTCAAATGTGGCAGTTTAAGGTCTGAAATAGATAACATAAACAAGATTACATTAGAAGTCAGAAATAGTACAGTTGTGGGCTTTATTTAGTACAGTAAACCCCTCCCCATCCTCCTGTCTTGATCTTCACATCCACTGTAAATGCTAAAATAATGAACTTTTCCAGTTCTATTAGAGGGTTGAGTTACTGGAAAGACCTGCTATCCAGTGATATTCAACAATATTTTATTTTGTGCTACAGTTAACACTGAAGGTGTATATAGGTAAATTACCTTAATTACCTTTCATCGAAAATTTGAAATGAAATTGTTAATCCCATTTACAACATTTTCATTTTGTATCTTAATTTATCTGTGAAATGGTGAATAATTATTAATTTTCTTTCTTAATTTGATTGACCTGATTACACCACCTGGTGTATCTGTCATGCTGCAGAGTTATGTTGAGCAATAGCATATTTCATTCACAGGCTAACAGTGTAAGACTATAAATTAAATGTATGTCAAAGGATGGACATTGGTTATCACAACTGCATTTACGTTCCAACATAAATATTTGATAACCATACTGTACAGAACATGGAGTTGTTGCAAGAGCTAGTACATTACAAATCCCTAAACATCGAGAAGAACTGTAAAGAAGACATAATCCTCTTCATCAGTCTATGGTGTTTGTGGTGAAACTCCCAATTTTTTCAATACCTGCATGTGCAGCAAATAATAGAAAAACAGTTATAACATGTTGTTCTAATTTTGTTTGTCTAAGCAACTGCCTTTCTCTGAATCCTCAGAGCATGGTAAATAACAGCAAAACAATAGTCTTTTGGAGGCTAGTTTGTACATTTTGTTACATTGTTTCCAAAAAAAATCAGCTCGAAAGGCAGAGGAATTCTTACAAAATAAACGCTGCACGAGAGGAAAGCTCACGTCATTCGGTTCCCGGGTGCCGTTCGAAAGCTAAATGTACATGAAATGCGAAAATTTCGACAGAAACGGTACCAGTTTTTCTTCTTCGAATAAGGCCACGCATTTTTGTAGGAGAAATAAACTGGATAGAGCAAAAGAGAAGTAAACAAACAATGCAATGAAAGTGCTTTGGGACTTGGGGGCGAGTGAAATAAAGTATTTTAACCAAAGTTTCTACTCAAGTTAGCTCTTGGAGACTAAAAAGGCGATTATAAAAATACCTACAGAAAAACAGGAAGAAAAATAGCAAAAGTCCACGTGTATTAAAACGAAACTTTAACAGTGTAAAAAATAGACAACTACATACCCTGCATAACAGATTTGGAGAACAACAAGACGAAAGACCTTAGTGATCCACGACTCAGAAAAACTACCAAAACATCCCGATTAAAAATTTGCCAAAAGTTGCTGTAAGAGAATTGTAATCCTGCAAACTGCGCATTTTTTAAAGTCTGGAGTCCCCAGCGGCTGAGGAGAAGAAGAAGAGACATGTTGTTTGCAGTAATTTAAAGCTTGGGGGCAACCGGAAACATGTTGAAAATTTACTTCAAAGTTCAAAGAAAATCAGCTCAAACTCAAAATTTCCCTATCATACAGGATCGCGTATCTGACGATCGTCTCGATATACAACCCCATGATTCATAACAATAAAGCTTCAACATCTTGAGACTAACCTTCATCGTTTGTCTTCTCCAGTGAACATCTTGATCTTCGTTAAATCAAATTCCAAACTCCACTTCTTTGGGCCTTTATCTCGTTATGTTCGCACTTTGATCATTAATATATCCTCATCCAAAGTCCCGACAAACACTGTGAATATCCACAGTGTTAGAAATGTGTGTAAACTTGTTATAATCTTTCATCTCTCTTGACAAGATCTTTCTCGCAACGTAGATCACCCGTTTAAAAACCCGACGCAGCGCGTACGCGTTCAAACAAATGGCGCCGAACTCAGATTATTCCATTCATCTCGCGCATGCGCAAACAGAATGCCCATATGCTCGTCAGATGGACAATCAATTCTGCAATAAAAATCTTGGTGAAAGCTTGCAATTTCGTCAAAGAAATAGCATCGGCTTCAACCTGAATAGACCATCGTATTCTTGTATTGGACTGAGACTCGCTAACTCTCAACGCCGCGCCATGCAATGTGGCCGAGGAGTCTTTTCGATTTACATGCGTATTAAATTAATCTCTTTTAATAAATATTCACCCGTATGAACCTCCATCGAAATAAATTCCAACTACAAGACCGAAAATTACCGAAATGTTCTGTTGTAAATGTCTCTGATAGACATCGCAAATTGATTATTTTGTGATAATACTTCCTTTAGGTACTTTTCCGCAGCCAAATTGATTACTTTTGGGGTGTGTTGTAAAATCATTACATGTAAGCCTGCCACAATAAGCATCGATAGCGAGTCTAGAGAGAACCGAGAACCGTGACTTGAGCTCGCGTACGCCTGCACGTCGTTCCAGCAATTCAGCTTAGCAGAGGCTGCTAGGTGACAAATTCTTTACATTGCAAAACTTTTCCTGAAAATTATTCCCTTTAATAAATTTTAATATTTTTGTGGTATATCCCCAAAAGAACGACGACCTTCCATATATTTGGGTACTGTGTTATCGATTTTCCGATAAGATAACGCTGCCGTAGACGAGGCTGAGACTCTTTTGTGTCGTTTACGAGATGACGCTAGGTTATTTCTTCCCTGAAGCAAAATAAGATCCACACTTGACTTAATGTGTAGCAAGGAGACCGTTACTTAACTTATTTATATGACTGAATTATGCTATAAACCTTGTAAACTATTGGTGCATGTATTTCTGAATATATTGTCAAGAAATCTACTTAAGTGCAAGAACGGTTGTTTAAAAAATGCATGTCGCAGTTTGCGTCTCCAGTTGATCTTCCTTTCTTTCCGAGAAATAATGACCCCGTTACGTCAGTCGAGTGCTGCGATTCCAATTTAATTCCTCGATCGGATTTGAGAAGTTTGTTTCCTTTGCCTACAAACAGAATACAATTTCGCCTCCTGCATGGATAGATACACCGTTGTCGATATATTTATTTTTCTTCCTAATCTTAGTTAACAGTTTTTATCTGGTTAACTTCATAAACATTGACTATAGTCTTTCAACTTCCTTGATTTCTAAGAAATGGTCGTAGCCTGCTTAAGTAATTTCCTTAATATCTTAAGGTTGTTATGTTGGTCAATGGAAGGCCTCCTGAAGTACCGTTCCACACACTGTCATTGAATACAAGGCCACTGAAGGAGTCAAATAAATATTACATGAAAACTAAATATCCAGGAGGAACAGAATCAGACGATTAACATTTGTGTGTGTAGGTGACGGCTACCAAGTTAGAAAAAAAAATGCTTACGATGTATTTCATCTGATTTGAATTAAAAGCTACATCACGGGTTGAGGTACCCAATTCAGTTTCGCTACATAGTCCATATCAGTCCATATCATCTCATTACTAAGGGCTATTCAGGTCTGATTTAGTGCTTCTATAGTGTTCTATACGGGATAGAACAAACCCAGAGTTAGTACTGCGCTGCGCCAGTTAGCACTAATAAACTTGCTAGCTTACATCTCGACCAAATATTGACTCAAGGGCTGCCCAGTACGAAGATGAGCCTCGTACGCCTCCAACCATATTAATCCTTTCATAAACACTTGGTACAAAGTATTCTCGCCGTTCCACAAGTTTGGCCTGAAATGGCAGATACCGGTGTAGCCATCTATTGTATGCCCCAAATGATTGTCGCCAGGATAATCCTCCAGAAGTGACCCATTGCGTGCTCTCAATTTCGAAGACGTTTTGACCACCAAGTGGGGACAAGAATTGGGGAAGTCAGAAGGCAGATACATTCTTAGTGTATATTGCTTGTCATTGGAGCAAGTAACACGAACTTCGACTTTAGTTCCGTGGCCAGGGTCAATCCACGTCACCCTGTTGCGGAAATAGCTTTCCAACAAACTTTTCTCCGCAGCGAGCCTATTCTGTTGGGCTGCTGACCAAGGCATAACGATGAATTAAGACTTGTGGGAAGCTAGGGTTCAAACCTGTGTCGCTGTTTTCAAACACACTCAGAGAACAGCCCTCAAGAAAACAAATAGTTTGTTGCTAATAACAATATTGACTCATCTGTTATCTGCTTGTGCGAGTTTCACTCTTTTCTGAGAAAATGAATCACCTGAAGGAAACTATATTTACTCTCACTTTCTAAGAAAACAATCAGTTTATGATGTCACTTCTTTATCAGATCTATCACAACATTGGTGTACGAGTTTTTAAACTAAACTATGCAAGTGAAGAAGCGCCACACTGAGAACGCTGGCTTTGATAAAGCCGTAAAATTGTTGAAGTGGTAACACGTGTCACAATCATATCGAGCAGCAATATAGATTATGAAATCAGCTTACGGTGAACAGACTTCTTTATTAGATTCGCATATAGTGGATATAGTGGGCAACAGGTATTTTTGTGCTTCAGGTTTTTTCTTTTGGATTAATTGCAATTGCAGTGTTTCGAGCAAACATTTATTTTTTTCTGATGTTGCTCAGTAAGTTTCTTATGTTGCATTTTTTAATGTAAAAAGCAGCGAGCACCCAAGCTTCTAACCTGGGCCCCATTCTCTTAGCTTAGAACAAAGTAAATTAAAAAGAGCTCACGGTTTCTCAGTAACGTAGTCGGCTAATCTCTTTTCTTTCTTTAGCTCCTACGGGCACTAAAGGCATAACTGAGGATTTTATTCTCGCTAAACGAGCAGCGTTTTAGACGTGTGAAGGTACATTACAAAACTGAGATCAAACTAATATCGATAACAGTTCACAATAACAATGGCCATTGAACTTCCCTTCTTTCTAAGAAATGAGAGCCCCAGGCGGCCTTCCTTTGTTTCATTGTTTTATCTAAGAGACCATTTTCTGTTGTTTTATTCTGATATTAAATTTAACAGGCACACTGCAATACAAAGGCCTATCTCAAGTGAAGATAGAGAAAAGCCTTGCTTATGTTCTTGCTTATGTTACCTCTTCTTCGAGTTCTAAGAGATGAAATTAAGATTACGGAAAGATAATATTTTCAAAACTAAAACATTCAGTTCAAATTGGAAATGCAATCATGCCTTAGTTTTACGTTCCTCTAATCTAGAAAGTAAAGCAAACAAAAGGTATTTTCTAACCGTAGCAATGAAACCTCGGACCGTTTACAAAAGATCTTTTGAGATGGGGACAAACCAAGGAAACGTTAAATCAAAAAACCAATTGAATTCCGTTCAAAGTACTGTATTAATCAAGCAGTAAATTCCTGGATTTGGTTTTATTACTTGCGCATCTCACCCAAATATTGACTCAAAGGTTTTCCAGTGCGAAGATGTGCCTCGTAAGCCTCCAACCATATTAAACCTTTCATAATCACTTGGTACAATGTGTTGTCATCACGCCACAAGTTTGGTCTGAAGTGGCAGATACCCGTGTAGCCCTCCCTTGTCCTTCCTATATGGTTGTCGCCTGGATAATCCTCTAGACGCCATCCATTGTGTGCCCTCAGCCTCGATGATGTCTTAACAACCATGTCAGGGCAAGAATTGGGGAAGTCGGCAGGCAGATACACCCTTAGCGTGTACTGTTCGTCACTGGAGCTTGTTACTTGAACTTCGACTTTTGTTTGGTCCCCGGGATCAATCCATGTAACTCTGTTAGCGAAGTATCTTTCCAGGAGTTCTTTCTCAAACCCGAGCCTTTTCTGCTGTGTGACTGACCAAGGCATACTGTTCAGCCTGATTTTAACAGTTTGAAACAGGTGCAATGTTAATTTGAAGATTGGCGATTGAAAGTGAAATAGCGCCGCGGAAATGACGGCTCTGGCAACTGCACTAAAATGAGGCTATGCTTTATGCTTATACTGAGTTTGGGCGTGGCGATAAGAAATGGAGGCGGATGGTGATGAGGTGAGTTGATTGGAGGAAGACTCTCGCCAGAAAATGATAGAAAAAGGGCTAGAAAAGACACAGGACCGTAAAAATGTAATCACGCTGGGGAGAATAAACGAAAACAGCAATATCCAAAATAAGACTGCGGTAATCACCAATGTCACCTTCATCTCCCATTCTCTCCCCCTTCGCATCAATATTTGGGTGAGATGCGCAAGTAATAAAACCAAACTTAGGTTGAGCATTCCTGCTGTTATGTGATATGCGTAACCTGTCGTTTTGGACTGGAAGAAAGCGAAATAAAATATTTTCATTCATAATTCAAACAGGCCGAGGTCAGTGATGTCACCAATTAATGCCGGTGACCATGAGATTTCAATTTAAAAGAAAGCACTTAAACTACATCGCCTTTGAAGCACAGTTCTTTTCATTTGTGAAGTTTTGAACTTGTCTTTGTGTTCTCTGAAACCGTTTCAAGGTGCGTTTTAATGATGTCATGTCCATCGATCTTTATGCACACAGCTTGTTCCAATACTTCAGCTCTGATAATATCAAAGTAGTAGCGTTACGGTTATACATTGATTTGGTTAATACATTTAATACCTTAGCCTTCCCCCATTGAAGTGTCCATTTTCCCATCATTATAAAATGCGAGTTCTAGCTATGTATTTATTATGAATTAAATTATTTCGCCATGAGTAGAATTGAATAGAATTTAAATTCAGCCCACGAATAAATTAGAAATGCAAACTGTTCCAGGAAAGACCGGTAGAACAGATGATATCACGTGAACGGTTAATTCTGGGAAATGTTGTTTACATCACAGTGCGGGAAAGCTGATAAAGAATTGTAAGATATTTGGCTTTTGCAGTAAAGCTAGTTCTTCGTTTCTTATACTTCAGCGCAATTCCTCCTTTTGCGGCAAAGATGAGCGTGACAGTGACAATCCATAGCGGTGAACTGAAGCAAATCAAACGACTAATCGAAAGCGCAAAGAAGAAAACTGCCCCCAAAAACGGTAAGCTGTATGGTCTCTGGACGCATTCTAATCAGCCAGTCATTCAGTACGTTACTGGAGATCCTAAAGGTGGCGAAGACATTACAAAATTCCTTAGGGAAAACCATGGCTTACGACATGTAGGAAACTGGAGCACCAAAGAATTTGAAGGTAAGGAAATCGAAGTAATATAGCGAACGTAATGTCACCCGACCATGCGCATTAAGTCACACACTTCCGCCATTAAATTCGGAAAGAGTGCTCACATTTTATTTGTATATTGATGATCATTTTGGTCAATTTTGTTTCGGTTTCTAAGCTTTGCATTAAGGAAAATAAAGAAAAAAGATTCGCAAATACGGAAGAGGCAATGTTTATAATCTGTCAGTTGGAGTACAAGTTAGCCAACTCCGAAGCACATTTTGTGATGTAAAGTATTTGTATCCGTCAAGTAGTCGATGGAATCAACAAAGGCCTTGTAGCACAATCATTAAATCGCACGTGTTAGAGGCGTCAAGAAGCATTGAAGCATTTCGGACGATTTATCATTTTTGTGAGATACCGTAACAGGGAAATGCAGGCTGGGTCAGAAAAGAAAACTGAGCAATCCAGCAGACTTCCAGCTTGGAATTCATAACCTTTATGTATGATTGAAACTTTGGTTAATTAAGCATTTGATCTAGTTTCATTTTGCTCAGTAGAACATATATTCTTTTTATGCATACGTTTTTTTTTTGATTTTTCAGAATGTCAGGAAGTATTTTTATGCATTTTTAAATTTTATGGTATCATTTTCATGGTCAATAAAACAATGACTGAGTATTTTTATTTTCGAAGTTCCGGAAGCTGGCTAACACTCTAGAGATTTAATTTAGCGAGTATTTGAAAGGGATACCTCAGTCACATATTCAAGACGTTTTACTAGTGCTAAGTCATGTGCATCTCCTCAGTTAAATTTCTTCTCCCGGGTGAAAAATTCACAAAGGTAGGAGGACTGAGCTTAAAGGCTAGACCAGTTCAGTCGCAGTAACTGTTACCAGATTCCCTTTAATTTTCGTTTGTATTCTGCGTGATGACGTGTTCAGTCATGTTGGTACTTAGTATGGTTTGCAGCATGGCATTTTCTGTGCTGATATCTATGTTTGACACCTTTCCGTTAGCCTGTTCCAGGCTCTCGGTCAGTGAGGATGATCGAAAAAGCGATCGGGCGACAAAGCGGGATCCGGGAGATAAAAGGAGAGGGCGGGAGCTGGTATACCAGAATAAGGTTTTTAAAACAATGCTCTCAGGCTCTCCTGAGCTCTCCTTTTTCCCTACCAGACCCCACTCGTCGGTCGCCTGCTTTTTCAATCCTCCGCTGACAGAGAGCGTGGAACATGTTACAATATGTATTACGTTACGCGTGACGCTTACGTCATGACCTCGCTTTAGGGAATAAAAGTTGTTCTTGTTATCCGCCATCTTGAGCACGTGTTGTGAAGCTCTCTTCTCGCTTCGTTCTCTTTACTCTCAACAATGTCGCACTAATATTGTTACAGAACAGGCTACCTTTCCGTTTTCCCCTACAATACCCAGAGCCGAGTTTGTCTGTCCTCAGTTCCCTCGACTCCAGTAGCAAGACTGATGGTCGCACTTGTATAACACAATTGCTAAATCTGCTCTTATTTTTCTCGTTTTTCTTATGGTTTCAGATGATGGCCCCATAAACGGCACGTCACCACTCTCCTTCGTAAATATGACAGTTGAATTACTGGACGGCGGGAAGATTATGAATGTGAAGCTAGGTGTCATTGAGGAGGGATCGAAACTGAACGGAGCACTCGGTAAGACATTAACGATAAATGCATTTTATGCAAATTAAAATAAACCCTTAACATGTGGGTTGATCTCAACCCTGCATATAAAACCCCTCGCTCTTCTGTATCTACGCCTTATTTGTTCTTTAAGGGCCAGGAACTTAGTTGACCCATTATAAATAAAGTCTCTATACGCTAAGTGTCGTCCCTAGCATATTATTCAGTTTGGTCGGCTAGAACAAAACCCGGCCAAAGAGTAGTACAACATTTTAAAGCCCATGTTTTAGTGCTTAAAAAAAACCCTTTATTTTTACTTTGTCGGCTAGAGCAAAACCGAACATTTAAAAGCGCATGTTTTAGGCCTTAAAAGCTAGGCCTAAATTATCAAACAAGATCATTATCACTATTTTAAGCACCGAAAATAATAAATGAATATTATAATAACAATAAATATCCCACTTTCCCCTGGGCTGTATATATCATCATGTTTCCCTCCTTCAGTTTGCACATTTTCTCCTGCGACATTCGCTGTTTGTGAGCGAAGTTTGTTTTGCTCTTACACCGCGTAATCTCCTAACCGCCGCCGTTAAACGCCTGTTGCAATATAATGATACCAGAAGTCCACTGAGCAAGTGTTCAAGCAGCCCCTCAGACTCCTTTTTCCGAATTGCTTGTTCCACTACGTCCTTAATTTACTCTTGCCGCTTCGGCACACGCAGTCGCAGCAGAGAATGCTGAAGCTGGTAATGTGAACCAAAACCCTGGGCTTCTGAGCCGGCTTTGTTTGCGGAAAAACAGCAGGTTATTTTTTCTTGTTAGCCTTTCAGTGTTGGGGTTTATTTTGTATGCCATTTGTTAGA
>JAHPZR010002423.1:25000-45302 GCA_019787425.1 Platygyra sinensis
AGCAACGAACTTGTTTAAGGATATCAAGACGTAGTGTAATAGTTGAATTTCCAGTTCCAGATAGTGTCGGTCTCGCAATTTAAACAAAGTCAAAATGTATTGGGCTCGCAAAGAAAAACGATTAGTCTCGCCTTCTCGCAAAGTTTCGCACTTATCATTCGTCACCCCTACAATCTGAAATACAAAAAAATAATTAAGTCACTTTTTAGCAAAGTGAGTATGTAGGAATCAGCTAGGGATTATTAGACCTAGTCCCTTTTCAGTAATAATGCTGGCAAGAATAAAACGAAAAATGCGACCGTATGGTTTGTATGGTATGTCAGACAAACATCCATTGTAATATATGTTTGATGTAGACTAAAATAATGTGCACCAGGCCAGGGTTTTCAATACAATTTGAATCATAGCATCTGGCACTCCTGTCAAGATAATTCACTGAGTTCAAAGGCAATAAAACTTAAAATGGCTTTATGACTTGGGCTTCTTTAATTTACTTATTATACACTTTCTTTTTTTTTTTCTCATGACTTACTCAGTCATCTTGCTATTAATAACTGCACTTTCAGTCTTTTTATGGAAAGTTAAGATCTCATTTCCCTACAGTTTCAAGGATAGTTAACTTAGGGTCGTTGAATTCATGTAGGGTTGGGTGACGTAGCATATGAAATCCCTCACAGGGTAGCCGGGTAGATGCCACAAGTGGGTAGCTCTTTTGAAAATACTAGAAACGGTCTCTTTCCACTCCCCCGACATTTTCGTTAGCATTAGAAAGCTTTTTTTTTTAACTGACAGCACCAAAACCAAAGATGGTGTCAGTGTGTTGAGGTTTTTTAAACAGCATACGTTTACTACTCAGGCTATTTGTACGGTAAAACTCCCTACTAGCTAGAACAAAAGGACGCCTATAAAGGATTAAAAATGGGCAGTAATAAACATCAAGAAGACTCGTCGGACGATGAAACAAAAAAATTCAATGGTTTTGAGACAATGATGTCGTCCTTCGGGTTCATGACACAGTTAAATGTTTCTGTAAGATCCCACAAGCCAATGTAACCTCTTTGAGTAAGCTCCCATAAGTACTTGCGACCTGTTCGCTTGGCGCGAATTTCGACCGGTCAGTTGAATGGACTCAATGCTTGTTTTTCTCCGTGTGGTTGTCTTATCGGAATTTCTCCGGATACCTCCACGATCCACACTTGTGTAAGTATTTACTATCGTAGAGTAAGATTACAGCTCTTTAACGATATTTTATCCCCAAACTGTTCTATTTCAAGTGAATTACACCGAAGCTGAAGTGAACTGCAAGTGTCAATCTCGAATTGTGAAATGTTAAGCCTTGTTTGTAAACTTAGATGTCCCGGACATCCACGGCCTGGAGCCGTTTATGCCTGTTCAAAAAACTGACCCGGACGAAAGCAGCTAGGTAGTTATTGCCCATTATTGTTTGTTATTCGAACTAAAATTATTTATATTACTGTTCAATGGCTCAATCATATGCGAACAGTGTATCATGAGTATCTATCGAAACTTTATACATCAAGTTTATTGGAGGAGAGTGACAAAATACATCGAAACAATTGGTCTTTAAAGAGAAAAGCATAAAAATCGCTTAATCGCTTATTCATTTTAAATTCATCCGTTTAGGCGAAAATTCCTACATACTCACTTTGCTAAAAAGTGACTTAATTATTTTTCAACACGGAACTGACTGGATAGATGGTACCTGTCATATTTCGCCGTATTCTCACACCAGATGAGATTAATCCACATTCAACATGATACCGGAGTTCCAAATTAATTGAAACATTTTAAGGCTGCTAATTTTCAAATTCAACTCGGGAGAATATTGCACTGATTTTCACTTACGTCGTCTAGCCAATTACAGAAACGTGGGAGGACTGGGACAAGTTTCTCATAGCGGAGCTCCGGGGCCGCAAGCGGAGCCCCATAATCATATAGGCAAAAAAAAAAAAATCCCATGAATTGATTTTCTCATGGTTATCATGGGCAGCGGTATTGCTCGTGGGCGCGTACGCACGACCACAGTGTAGTCGCGCAACATGGCGGCCATACTCCAAATAACAGGTTGACAGAGACATGCAGCCTTGATTTACCGTGTACTTCTTTGATATTGGACATCCTTGTTATCATCAATTGACACCTGTCAAAACAATGCATCTGCTGACCAGTATCACATAACCATATCGCGCGCTCAAGTCTACAACTCATCGAGATCACGTGTTTTTTAAGTTGACCGCTGACCAAAAGCTGGTTTTTTTTTTTTCGATTGAATCGCGGGCTCATGTCAGATTAACTTGTTGAAAACAGGGCATTGTTCGGAAGCCAGCTAACGCTAGCCCAGGATTAAAATTTATTCGAACTATAACTTTTTTTCTATTCAAATGTTTTTTTGCTGCTTTGTTTTGTGTTTATAAAACTCAAATCAGAAAACCTCACCGCAAAGTTACAATACTCAAATCAAAATTCTACCTTTTCTTGGATTAGCTTAATCGGGCTCTGAACAACCTGGTCAAGGAGCTACGCTTTTAGGCTGACCTAAATCTATACATTTCAACTGAAATGTTACTGAATGAAAAGCTACCCAGCCAAGTTTAAGAGTTTTAAGCAGAGAATTGTTCAAATGGGAGCTTCGCAAAAGTTGCAAAATACCATACAAATCCTTATAATATTGTGGCTTGTCTAACCAATCCATACAAACTCTCTATTCTAGGTGATATTTGAAGTCCATTTTGCCATTTTCATCCTCTAAATACTTCTATTCTTGGTAAATACTCTCAAATTTAGTTGATCTTTCATTTGAATATCTTAGTTTTCAACAACGGAACAACCATACTCTTCCCCAGTCCTCTCACGATTCTGTGATTGCCTATGCTTTTGTACATTCGGTATATCACGAATTCATAAAGGTACGGGCAACATTTTTCGTCAACTTGTCTCGCAACATTGTTGCATTGCAAGTTGAAACCCTCTGTTGCGCGTATTACCACGTCTGCGACCAATTTGTCTCGCAGCAAAATACAGTACTGCAAGTCTGCAGAATTCTACGAGTATAATTGGTCAATTGTGTGTAATTGAAGATGACTCCTTCTTTCATGTAATTTAGTGTTTCGACGATCTTTCACTTTGACTTCTGGTCATCATTTTCTTTTTAATTTTCCGTGCCAGCGAAGTTCTCTCAGTATGAATATCAGTTTCGTTTCAGATAGGTAAGCGAAAAGTTATATATTTTTTAAAACTTTTCTTCTAACCCTTTTGACTGCTGCGGCTTGTTTTGACGGGACAAACGAGGTGTTCAAAAGACTATGATAGCCCTCGAAGTCTTTGTACAGGACAAATTTCTGATTTTAATGTCTGAGTGTTTAATACTAGTCTACTTCGGATTCAGGCTGTCTTCACGTTCCGCCATGTTTTTTTTTTTTTTCATTTGCCGTGTTGGTGGGCTTCGCGAAAGCCAATCACAAGCGTTGAATTCAAATTTATTGCGAGATAAGTTGAAGCTTCAGTGGTAATACGAGCAGCAAAACTAAAATGTGTTGCAGAAAGTAGAACTCGAGTCTGCTTTGTGCAACATGTTGCCTCAACTTGCAACACTGTATTTTGCTGTGAGACGAGCTGGTCACAAACGTGGTAATACGCGCAACAGAGGGTTTCAACTTGCAATGCAACAATGTTGCGAAACAAGTTGAAGAAAAATGTTGCCCGTATTACCGGACCTTAAAACGCGCGATTGGTTTTCTGCGATTTTACCGAAGCATTTAATTTGAAACTCTTGTATTACTTAAAATGGATGAATCTCGTTGAGGACGTCAAAGTCTAAAAAGTTCATCGATTTTGTTTTCCCGCCAAACTTAATAATCAATGTCTGCTGCAGTCTGCTTTAGATGACCTCAAGAGACATTTGTCACGCAATGGGTACCCCCGTGGTATTATTTCTTATAACATGAACGATGTAGTCAATAAACACCAAAACAAGCCTAAGGATATCATTACAGTGCCCAAAAAAGAAATTTTCATTGTTTTGCCCTATCTAGGTATTCAAAGTAAAATTGTCACTCAACAGCTCAAATCATGTATTTACAAGTTCTATGGTTGTTTTAATCCTAAGATTATTTTCAGAAATACTCGCCGAATTAAGTCTTTTTTCCCCTATAAAGACAGACTCAGCCGCTCCCTTAGGTCTAAATAAGAAAAACAACAACAAACAAACAAAACAAAATAACACCCACACCAGTTGATATTCAAGCAAATATTTTTGAAATTCAAAGGGAGCCATTAAAGCGCGCGTAATTGACATGTGAATCACCTGGGTATCCAATCAAAGGTATCCAATTACAAAAAATTCAATTTGGATACCTGTAATTGGACACCCACGTGATCGCACGCCGATTACGTGACAAATAAGTACGTGCAGAACCAATCACGATCAAGAATTTTGTTAAAGATATGATGACACTTAAAACAGCCTGTTTTTGTTGTATATTGACACCTTTAATGGCGAGTTATTCGTTTTTATGTGAATGGGGAATGGCGTCATTTCTGCCGTTGCTATGGTAACTCAGGTCCTGGGGAAATGTACCCCATTTGAAACTTTCATTTTCTCTAGCACATCAGTAACGTTTGATTTTCTGTTCGATTGAGAATGGTAGTGCTGAAGTCTTTCAAAGTTGAATGGTATCGTTACTCAAAAATCCGTCAAGCTTTTTTGGAGAGGTGTATACGTTTGAAACTTCTTGTATGAAGGGAGCTACTGTTCGTGTTTAGAATTTGCGAATAAAACAGCTCTGTAATCATAATATTGGAGATTTTGCGAAACTTTTCGGAATCTTCGACAAGCGGGCCCCTGATCGCAAGTGAGCAAGCAACTATAGTACGATTTTTCATCATCACCTGGCCTCACCTCTCGTCACCTCATGTATTCGATGCTGTCGGACCAGCTGACAGAATCATCAGCTCATGCTTACATAATGTCCTAGAAAAGGTGAGAGGCGCGATGGCCTAATAGTTGGTGCGCCCGACTCCGGAGCGAGCAGTCCGGGGTCGAGCCCTGGCCGGGGACATTGTGTTTTGTTCTTGGGCAAGATACTTTACTCTCACAGTGCCTCTCTCCACCTAAGTGTATAGATGGGTACCGGCGAATTTAATGCTGGGGGGTAACCCTGCGATGGACTAGCAACCCATCCAGGGGGGAGTAGAAGTACTCCTAGTCGCTTCATGCTACAGAAACCGGGATAAGCTCCGACCTGTTGGCTCGCAAGCAGACTTTACCCTTTTTACTAGGAAATACAAAGCGCTGGTTGTCCCACCTTCTCAGTCATTAAAAATTTTCCAAAATTCCGCTTTGTGATGATTAACCCTTTAAATTTTTTCTTTTAATTATCGTTCGCCGGCGAACGATGACTTTATAAGGATGTTATGGAAAAATAAAAGAAGGGTTTTCAAGTTGATCACACAGTCTCGACTTAGACAAGACTTCGCTTATTTAGCAGAGCACCATTAATTTAAGAAAGAGACCATTAAAACATGTGTCAACTGTAACCCAAACAAGTTTGTGATCTTGCACATTGCGAAATACGTGTCAACTACGAAATGTGTCAACTGTATCCCAAACAGGTTTGTGATCTTACACATTGCGAAATACGCTAATTATGCCTATCAAATCTGTGAACTTCAAATAAGCACATATTGAAAACCATTTAATGCATTTAACTTAAAACTTTTGCAGTCAAAAACGCACATTAATGACGTCACAAATCCACAGGGGTTTTTCTGTCAATCAAAAGCAGATGTGGAATGCAAACGGCATTTGGTACTCTTAAAAACCATTTATAGTTTGCCCAGCTTTCTATTATTTTTTCTGCTTCCAACCAGTGACAACTTGCCACTGTAGGAAAGCCCTAAAAAAAATGTTAAAGGGTTAATCGCCATAACCCAGATTTCCCACCAACCTTCAAGGGTCAGACTTTAGGATCTGGGAAAAAGTGATGTGATCAGACAATTATTGTTACTTTTTTACAAAGCAAAACGGGTAGCCAACGGATACAGCGACTTATATGCAGAAATAGGTTGAAATGAAAAAATAAAACCAAACTGCTTCTCTGCATGTAACTAGTACAATGCTTTTATTCAGTCGAGTTTCAAAGTGCTAGCTATTAATCTCCATGTTTTTTTCCTGGCTCTACGAGAGAGAATGACGATAATGAAAAAAAGGGGTAATCCCACAACTGACCGAGGACAATGTTGTCTTACAGGAAATCTTCAGACGCGTTATAATCTTACTCTGTCTACAGACCATCTACTTTGTTTTTTAGTTTGTCGCAAAAGCCATTCACCGCAAAGAGGTGGCCCGCTTCGAGGCCGCTTTCGCACTCCGCGCTTGCTCGCGCGCTCTAGCGCTTACAAAAATAAGTCGTACAAGAAAAAGGGTCTGTGGACAAACTACCTTTATCTAAAAGCAACACGATTTGCTGCTGAAGGAAATTGTAATAAGGACTAACACTGAAATCGTTGCTCTTAATTGCTCCGCGAAATTGTGACCGACAAATCAGTTGCTTCGAATCTAGAAAAAAGTTCATTATATAGAATCTTATACTACCCTTCACAAGCAAATACACGCTTCAGCCCATGCAAATAATTGCTTTAGTCGAAAATAAAACAAATATATCCACGTAGCCTAGCTTGATAAAGAAATCATAACAAAATTCAATAGCCTACTAGTAATATACAGTAGTAACGAAACTAAAAAACTCAGAAGAACATGTCCACTGTTTCTATTTCCTTTACAAGAGTAGAACAGAACGTTTGCAAGCAAATCTTCTTTCGTGCTTCTGAAACCTAATGTATAACTTTATCTAGGGCTCAGATTTTCAATGTCTACTCTCTTTTTAATCTTGAATCAAATGTACCCACGGTAACATGCTCCTGATTCACCATACTGTGATGTAATTTGAAATTTCATCGGGAACAGTTATCGTTTTCGTACATTATTATCATCGCCGCACCTTCCTGTTTTGTATATTTTCTTTTATCCAAATTTCAAACTTTTCATTATTCAATACAAGTTTTTATTTCTTTATTTCTATTTTTTTTCTATTCATTTGATTAACTGGAATAACTTTAGGCGGGTCATGACCGTCAGCAGGGAGTAAGACAAAAAGGTCTTCTTTTTTCTGCCAGTTGTCATACTCTTGTTTCCATGAAGAATAACGCCTTCTTTCCTGTTTCAAGTTTGTTGGCAATACGAATACGGCGCAGAAAAGTGAAGCAAATACATGGATTTACTATACAATGACACGACGGAAAAAACATTAAAAATTTACTAAATATTGTAAAACCTAAACTGCAACTTGGAATTGAACTCTGAAAGAAAAGAAGAAGAAACTGAAAGGCAATAAAAGGTAGCCAACACAATGAAAAAGCCAAAACGATCACTATGGACATCTTCAGCAGATTTTTGTTCTTTTTCTTATGTCGTTGATTAGCAATCGAGGTACGAAAAAGCACCATATTGTCTTGTCTCAATTTCAGCAAGGTTATAATTTGTAGTATAGACACTGTTACTAGTGGCACAATCAATACAACGAACAGTAACGCAGTGTAGTAGTGGTTATGTGTTGACTTATGATTGAAAGCCGGCTCCCAGTTTGCGGCGCATAAAATCTCGCCATTAATTGCATCCAAACGGAAAGTGTAGAAATATGGAGAATGAATTGCCATCGCTAAAATCCAAGTGGAAAGGATGAGCAGCCCTCGCTTTCTGACAGTGATTTGAATATATTTTGTTGGAAAAACAACTGCGACCAGCCTGTCTGCGGCAACCAAAACCAAGGACAATGTGGACACAGCGATGGTGGTGTCAACAGTGAAGGCACACATCTTACAAAGGACCTCTCCAATCGATCCATGGACGAGAAAAGCCGTGGAACCTTTGATTTGAACCACAATCTCTCGAGGAAAGCTAACTATGGAGAACAAGAGATCCGAAACAGCTTCGTTGGTTATTATCAGCTTAATCGTGGTTTTCGATTTTAGACAGGCGAAAATAAGCAGAGAATTTCCCACCAGGGAAACAACTAAAACAATGCTGTATATAGTAGTATAGCTTATAACAATGAGGACAGGTTCCACTGGCAGTATACACGTGCGATTTTCATCCGCTTTGAGAAAGACGTCGGAGCTGTTGTTTCCGGGCATGATGATTACATCGAATCGATTTGATCTGCGAAATCCAAGTGAAGATGCTGTTCAGATTATCACGTCTGTCAGTTGTTGAGCTGAATACAGGCAAAACCAGACGACACGATTCTAGCTCTGGTATAATATCAGTAACTTGTTACTATGAAAGATTCCTAAACTACTTTTGACGCGGATCACCGATTGGAAGGAAACAACTAAAATGCCGAAAGCTGAAGGCCACTATTCTAGGTTCTGGTATAATATAGCAACTCGTTACTATGCAAGATTCTAATTCTAGGTTACTGTCGAGTTGCATTACAATGGAAAGGAACAAATAAACTGTCAAAAGCTGAAAGCCTTCAATTGACGAGTTTGGCAAATTCTATTGAAGAAGTTCCTTTGCTTCCGTTCTTCAAACAATTTTATTATTAAAAAGTGGAGATAAAAAGATCAAAAAAAAATCGCAACCCCCAGTCTAAAAATTTTCCAATATTTGTCGAAGCAGAAAGCCTTCTATTGACGAGTTTGACAAATTCTATTGAAGAAGTTCTGTTCAGTGCTTCCGTTCTTGAAACAAAAAAAAAGTGCAGACAAAAAAACAGCTGGACTTGACGCTCTCGCGACAACCAGTCTAAATATTTCCAGTATTTGTCGAAAGTTGAAAGCCTTCTACCGACGAGTTTGACACATTCTGTTGAAGAAGTTCTTTTGTTTCCGTTCTGAAACAAAATTGTCAATTAAAACTTGCAGATAAATAACTAGACGTGACGCTGTCCCGACCACCTGTCTGAAATATTTCCCAAGTTCAATGGCAGAATACCTAAGTAAAGCTTCAATCGACTCGTAGCTTTAGCCAATGCCTTCAAGGTCCCCTGCATTTACTATCGACTGTTTCATTTTTTGCGCATGTTCAGTCACTTCAGAATGCTGGTGTAATCTGCATAGTAAAGATCGTCAACTATTTTTAATGATAGTCCCAGAATGCTGTGTTTGTGTTTTAGAGTAATCAGCCAATCCATAGTCGACCGTATGGCCTGTAGTCGACGAGGTAGGTTCCATTTCTACTTCTATCCTACAAACCTTGGGTAGATACTTCTATTATCAAGCGTCGTTTATTTGTCATGCCTGGGGCTAGGGATGGGCTGGAAGCTAGAAAACTCAAAAAGGTGTCGGTGAATCGAATTACCACCGCTTTCGTTGACACGCGACTTTCGAAAATAAAACACCAGCGGAAACGTTTCCAAAATTTCCGTCAATCATACATGTTATCGACAGATCGGATCGAAATCCACCAATCACAGCCCGCTAGCATGACGTAAAGAAGGTCTGAAGGTCACACTAGTGGCTGTGATTGGTGGATTTCGATCCGATCTGTAGATAACAAGCAAGACTGACGGAAATTTTGGAAACGTTTCCCCGGGTGTTTTGTTTTCCAAAGTCGCGTATCAACGAAAGCGGTGGTAAAGAATATCTTCACGTCCAAATTTGTATTTAACCACATTCTGTATCTGGGGATGGCCATGTTCCGGCATCAGCACCTATATACAAATTTCTCCGTAATTCGTTTTTTGTAGCCTTTCGTGATCGTACTACTGCGTATGCTTTTTCACTTGGAGAGGCTGCAAAACAATTACAAATGCAATCATAACTATTTATTTTTCTTTTTGCTACATGTTTATTCACCTTTCACATTTTGTCTTGAGGCCATCCCCAGCATACACTCGTGCATATAGATTTAAAAGTGGCTTTACGCCAGCTAAACACATTTTAAATTTGTTTCCTCATAGCTGACTGACAGACCAAAAAACGGAGAAATCATTAACACTGAGAGAGCTCAGCCATATGGGTACTTTAGCCCATAAGCTGTGAATTAAACTTAACAAGACGTCTTATAGCCGTTTCCGTGGGATGCGTTAGTCTGAATGTGACCCTGTTTGCAAAAACCCGGCATAAGAGATAAGTCAAAAATGCATTGAACGTTTTTCAACCCCCGTTGGAAACGCTTTCCAACGCGCTGTTATTATTTTGGAATGCGTTGGCAATATGTTTCCTATTAAATGCGTTGGCAACGTTCGACAACGCGTTAACTCATTGCAAACTTCAGATCGTTTTCATTGTCACGCAATAAAAAATAAATCGAAAACCATCCAGTGCAAAACGTTAAGAAAGTCTTATGTTACTGAAGATAAATAAGATAAACCCATTGATGCCTGCATGAAATTGCCTGCGAGCCACCCCTAATTCCCTGGCGTTTTTTTTGGAATATTTCAGAGCGAGCGAAAGCAGTCTGGAAACAAGAAAATCAATTAATTTCTTCGCCGCGTGACCAAATATCACGGCGCTGCGAAAGAAAGATGAAAGTTGTAAATTTAAAAAGACGACAGAAACAAGCCAATTATTTTGAGATCAGTCGTATTTCAACTATGTTAAGTTAGTGGCCATCTAGTTCTTTTCTTGGCAGTTCTGTAGTAGCTCAGTGAATAGCGCTCCAAAAAACATTTGAACGAAGCAAATAAACTTAACTAATAAACAAACCGCGCTGGTGGTCGCCGTAAATTAAATATGCAGAAATCCAGCGTGCGAGATACTCTTCACTTTTAAACCTAAAATTCCCAAATACAGAGAACGAAATAAAAGAAATGCGAAAGGATGCTCAATAACAATAAATTTTCATTCACGCTGAGGCGAAGAAACCTATTTAAAAGCAACAAAATGATCAAAATTCCGTAGACGTGCTTTCCTGCATGACCGCATGTTGATTCAAAATCAAATTATTCTTCACGCTAAAGCAAAAGCTTGAGTTTTCCCGACCGCTTTTGCAGTCATTTCGACGCCCGTGGCTTTAGCAATCGTTCCAAAACTTGAATTCGACTTCGAAGTAATAATGTATTTTGCCATTTTTTGTTTCTAAAGTCCGAAAAGCTGCTTTAAATTTGCGATCTGTTGTCAAAACTTCAGCTTACTTGAAAGCGCTCCGATCTTCATGTTTTCGCGGCGGTTGTTGGAAGAACTTCTTCACCGGAAAGGTTTGAGGACTTTGCGAGGAACGTTTTGGAACGTTTTTCAATGAGGAAAATCGATCAAAAATCGATAAACATTTTTTACAATCCTATTGGTCAGCTTACCAACAGAAAAAATCGATAAAGATTTTACGCAGTCCTATTGGCTAGCTTTGCAATTTGTCCCTACAAAGAAAAACAAACCCAGCCGGATTTTTACCGTGGTATGCCTCCGGCATCCCACGCTGCATTTCTTGTTAATGTTTCATTTCTGCACCTCGCCATTTTCCAGACTACAAGTGTTGTGAAGCTCAGAAACGACAAAATGATCTCTCTTCATTTGTGCGTCGCCAGTCAACGAAACGGGTCAAAAAGAAGGCTGGAAAACAATAACAAGCCACTCAATCATAACTTTTTTTGCTGCGTGTTTATTCACCTTTTACATTTTGTTATGAGCTCATCCCTAGCATACACTCGGTCATTTACATGCAGATTAACTCTACATGATTAAAACACAAGAAATGAGGATTTTGTTTCCAATATTCCAGCTTATCGATCGGTCGCAGGTCAACGAACTTTTCTTTATAGTCGGTCCAATTAAACTCTAGAACTCATTGCCACGTGTGATCACTACTGCAGACAGCCTGCTTACTTTCAAAAAGAGGCTTAGAAAATTCCTCTTTGAATCTAGTTTTGTTAGCCAGGAGAATTACCTATTGATGTTTTATTCAGTATAATTCGAACGTTTAGATGGTTTATTCAATATACTTATCTTATGAATTACTTATACGTTTATGTATATTGGGTCTGAAAAACCCTGACTGGAATATTCACTAAACTTTGAATTTTTACTCCGTCCTAATTAACATTTAGAAGTGACTTTATCTTAGCTAAACACGCGTTAAAATGACTATGAAGTAAAAATAATTGCTTTTTTTTAAATGGCTTTTGAAAGTAAAGAAGATGGCGTTTTCCTTTTGGGAATATCTTTTTTAATTTTAGAGATATTTACGTTACTGTATTATGCAAATGAGGAAAGTGATGACGTCATAGGTGGTTTCACTAAAACAGAACAACACTCAATCAAGAATATCTCCAGAAATATTAGAGCAGTGTTCTTCAAACTTGGCACCAGAAACGTAAATCACAAAAGAAACAGAGTGACACCTACTATGTCGTTGCCGCGGCAACACTCTTGGCTCCAGTCTCCTTCTGTGAAAACCAATTATTCCCAGTTGCAATCTTTTAAAGTCGGACAGAGAGTGTAGCTCGGAACACACATGGTTCCGTGTATTGTCTTAACTCTCCCCATTGGATTGTTACAACTGGATGATTCTTATTTAAGATAAAATCTGGGAATTTTAGTCTTAATTAAAACAGAACCAGCGGCATAACTGTTGCCATGGCGACGGCACGACAGGTGTCATTTTTGTTCTTTTGTGATGTACAGTTCTGGTGACAAGTTTGAAGAACACTGCTTTGATATTTGTAGAGATATTTTTGATTGAGTGTTGAACTGTTTTAGTGAAACCAGCTGTGAAGTCATCACTTTACTCACAAAAACGTAATTATCTCTAAAACGAAAAAGGATATTCTAAGAAAAAGAAACGCCATTCTTCTATACTTTGAAACGCCTTGCAAATAAGCAGCATTTATTTTTTACTGCGTAGGCACTTTAAGGTTACTGTATACCTTCAGGGGTGTCCCGTGTCCAAGCAATGTAGCGCATCCAGTTTAAACTGTAGATACCTCAACCCCTATATGATTTTGAAATAACATGAATTGTCGAATTTTTCACAGTTTCTAAATGCTAGCGTCCGAATCCATTTGTCAAGGCTACAAGTCAATTTCACTCCCTTGTGAAGGAGGTCTTGTTGTTGAAGCTTCGTCACACATGAAATTACAAGCATACACAAGAAGAGAAAGCATAAAGATCTTCCAGGAACTTTTTTTCTGAAGCGTGACAGAAATTGTCACTTGAATATTATTAACAAGTAATCAAATGATTTTTCTCATGTCTTTGGTAATCATTTTGGAGTATTGTTGTGCTCACTTCCCACGTTTTATTGGCTTTAAGCTTCTTACTTTTTCCAAGTTCCGCACCACAGTGACATAGATTTCGCAATATTTTGTCATTTCCACATACATTTGGTTGCATTTGTAATTTTATGGTGAATACTTACATTTGCTTTGCGTTTTCTTGGTCGATTTCTATTGTTGTAAAGCATATTACTGTAAGAACACAGACTGAGGAAAACCTGTACCTTTGTAGCAACAATAAAATTACGTAAAGTGCTGAAGAGGTAATATCCCACGATCGATGACGCCGTGGGCCTCCCAAAGACCAACCGCTAACGTCCTCGTTCGTGGGAGGTGGGCAACAGTGGAGTAGGGGACTGCCTGTCAGGGTGAAGTACAGTGGGACTTAGGTCCCGAGGCCGCTACGGTAGCTGTGAAGGCCTGACAGGAACCCTGAACAAACTGGCAAATAGGGGCTCTGGCAAGTCTGCAGGAGGCCAGTCACCTCCCCAGACTAATTTACGACTACAGAAACCGACACAGGAGATTTACAGTGTAATACGACTGGTCGCCAGAAAGAGGACCTCTCCTCAGATGGTAGTATGACGCTCTGCGAGCCGAAACCCTCTTTTCTGGGACCTAAATTCATAACTAGAATTGAGGTAGACCCAAAACAACTTGGAGGAGGTCAGCAGAGAAAGAACTGAAGTCCATAAACCTAACCTGGAGTGAAATCCGGAAGGCGGCGCAAGACCGTGTGCGCTGGAGAGAGCTTGTGGCGGCCTTATGCGTCCCATGGCGCAATGAGGAAAGATGATGATGATGAGATGATGACGCCGTGGCCTCTCTTGAATATGATTGATATTTTAACGCATTTTAAATACTTGTGATGCAAATAAATATAAATAAATAAATAAATAAATATAAATATATAAACCTTTTTTTACCCTCGGCAGTGTTTATAGCACAAGTGCTAGTGGGGCCGAGCAAACAACTGAAACAAATATTTCAAATTAAACATAACATTGTTAAGAATCCCAACTGGCAGGAGGCAAACCAGTTGGCTATCTACAAGCGTGGCCGAGGATTTGAACTCGGGACTACCGAGAAACAAATCCAGATAGTGGTCAGAGCGGGACTCGAACCCGGGACCGCCGGATTACGAGTCCGACACGCTGACCACTCGGCCACGCTGCCTGTAAAAGAAGTCTTGGGAATCGTTCAGTACATTGTGTACGCCACAAAAATAGTGTTTAGCAAAGTCGAATAGAAATTAGTGAAACTAGAACGAACACCACTAGACTGGTGGGCACAGTCATTAGTTACTGTAAATCCGTGATAGGTGTGCTGGTTTTCTTTTATCTTTGGCTGTTTTTTTTTTTTTTTCATCATTATTGTTTGTTTTGTTTTGGTTTTCTAGTCGTGTTTTTCTAGTATCAAAATCACTTCAGACATTGCTAAGTTTGTCGATTTCTACGTGAAATTAAAAATATATAAATATGTCTGGATTTATGAAATCTTATGAAACCGGAGTCAAAGTTGGGGCAAAACGTTCGCGCCTGCCTTCGGCGATAGCCGGCAGGGAGGCTTTTGCGTGCTTAAAAATCCAGGGGAGTTTCCGTCAAGGAGGGTTGGGACAGACAGCCTTGGTACCTGTACCAGGTGACAACAAGCGGGGCCCTCAAGCTTAATCCCCTGGGGGTGGAGTGGGACATAGAGAGGCTTTTTTTGGCAAAACTGTTTATTTTCTTTGCAGGACAGCCTTGGTCATTCGTGCCGTACAGGTTTAGCGACCGGTGGCCAGCCAGCCAGACACAGGCAAGTTGGGCGAGTTGGCTGTGTGGCCATGAACGAGGAAAGCGTTAGAGCCGATGATTTCTCTGGTAATCATACGAGGGATTAGGAACACTGCCACCAGAGGGTCCGATGCAGCCATGTTAGCAACAAGGACTAATAGCGAGTCTCTCATTCTCACGAAGGCAGTAATGAGGAGAGTGTTTCCTACCAGGGATACTAACAAAGTTAAGACATGTATTGTTGTGGTAAGTTGGCTAGGACCCTCTGTTATGGCACAATATTCAGGTGAAGAGGTGTTGTTCATGCTTTTACCAACTTCATCTGAAGTCTCCGATGAGATGTTTGCTCCTGCAGCGAAGATTTGATCGCTAGTAAACACCTGAAGAAATACAACACAAACACTGACCGGTCGGTACATAGCTTTCTTATGACCTTGTTGCCACGTTAGTCGTCTTTAGTTCGGCTCCACTTTAAAGGAAATAATTTATTCTTCTCTCTAAGACAAAAGACAGATTTAAAAATTTAAATTGATTGCCATCTAATCACTGAAATGTTAATTCATTTCTATAATGAAAAGTGGTCGAAACCTCTACTTTTAAAGCATCATATTCCCAACTTTGCACTCTAAAAGATGACATTTCTGCTACCTCTTATCTAGAAATTAAACGCAGTAACCACTAAATCTAAGAGCCCCCAAAAAGCAATTGTTTTTTAAAAAGACCTTGATTTGCATATTCCATTATTTTCAACAAATGTTACCAATGGATGATTCGTGAAAATCGAAACAACACTGTGCCGTTAACATTTGTTTTAAAGTGGGAAATTAAAAGATATGAAGTAAATGGTGTAAACAGCTGCCCCACCAAGCGCTCTCTAAAGAATGTGCGGAATCCTACTGTTTTGGCAGACGTTTTTTTTTTGTTTCTTTAATTACAACCCTATTCCCTGATTGAAACCCGTAGTCAAAGATCTTTTCATTCTGCCGTTCTGAACCTCAACGTGGGCCAACTAACATTTATCGCCAAAAATGACTTTGTCGGCGAAATGACTTCATGACTGATATGGTATTTGACAAGTTTGGGTGCTTAACGCGCCATTTAAGCTTATTTTTATTACTATCCAGTAAATACTTTTAGAGGTGCAAAGGAAGCCGGTTGGGCTTACAAAGAGACTAAGCAGATTTGAGTGATTTCAGTGCAAACTCCAACAATTACAATAATAATTCCAAGCTCTCAAAAACATGGTGAAAAGCGCTTCACCAATTCCAAGCCGTTTTCCTGTTTTAGTTTCTTTGCTTTTTTTTAATTTAAGGAACTCAGTCATGGTATTTTAGTTATTTTGGACATGTTTAAAAATTTAAGCTAAACGTGATAAGATGCGCAAAACTGATCGTTCCTCTAGCGTACCCAAGCCAATGAATGAAGCTGCTTCTTTGTAATTTACCTTATATGTTGGTCGAGGGAAAAATAAATAAAAACGAAAGCATTTAGACAGCTGTGAGGAAAGTAAACTATTTCTCAAATAGAACATCTCTCTGGTATCGGAAAATGTGCTTTTTGCGTTATTTGTGTTTCATGATAACTAAACAAATATTAATGTAACACTTAAGTCCAGTTCCCGTAATTTTGGAACCTCTTTGGTTACTTGGGTAAAAGTATTTTATACCGACATCAGCAGCTGTGTTCTGAACAACGGATGGTCTTCGGACTTTTTCAACTTAAGTCGCGGTGTGAGACTGGTTGCCCGCTGTCCCCATATTTATTTATTTTATGCGCTGAAATACTAGGTAATACAGTAAGGAAAGATAATGAGGTCCATGGAATAAAGATTTTTGATACTGAGTGTAAGTTATCCCAATATGCAGATGACACGACTATGATTTTGGATGGCTCCAAGTCTTCCTTTTTGAGGTCTCTGTACTTACTTGATGCTTTTGCTTCCACATCGGGTTTGAAGGTCAGCTATGAAAAAACTGAAGCCCTCTGGATTTGCGCCTCTAAAAGTTCTAATGTTACTTTTCCTTCAAGTAAACCAATAACTTGGGCAAACGATAAGGTCTTCGCCATGGGAGTGTGGTTTTCGACCTTGGAAGATAAGTCGGCTCTTAATTCTAACTTTATTGAGAAAATTGAGAAAATAAGGAGTATCTTAGATAATTGGTCGGCTAGAAGGTTGACCCTCTTGGGTAAAATTACAATCATAAAAAAACTCTAGCCGTATCACAAATTGTCTACATATTCGGTCATCTCTTCTAACACCTCCTGACATACTCAAAACAATCAACTCTATATTGTACGATTTCCTTTGGGACGGTAAGGGCGATAAAATCAAAAGGACGACAATGATAAATAGTTACGCGAAAGGAGGACTTAAGATGTTAGATATTCAAAGCTTTAATGAATCCTTGAAAATGAAATGGATCCAAGGGTATCTAAATGAAGAAAATAAAGGGAAGTGGAAACTTTTTTTAACCATTACTTAGGGAAGTACGGAGGAAAACTATTGTTCCGAAGCAATTTGAAACAGCAAGACTCTACACTGCTCAACCTCAAGGACCCTTTCTTAAAAGAAATCATACAGCACTGGACAAAATTTAATTACAAAGACGATAACCTCGATTTTGCCTCCACATATATATGGTACAACTCCCACATTAGAATTGAAAATCGTCTATTCTTATCATGGTTGAACGCGGGGATAAAGGAGATTAGAGATCTGTTAGATAACGACCAGAATTTTCTAAGCTATAACGCCTTCATAGATAAATATAGCATCAAAACCAACTATCTCAAATATCACAAAGTGATATCTGTTGTAGCACATTACAAGAAAGTACACTCTACAGCCTATCATGACCCAACCCCAAAGGATACAGTTGATACCCTTCTGTCTCACACCAAAGTTTCCAAGAAAATTTATGAATGCCAAGTAAACAAAAAAGCATCTATACCATCAAGAAGTCAGGGCCGGAAAGTGTTTCGAAGAGAGAGACATGCATTGTAATCTTAGTATTATAGTAAACTGGGAAAATACGTACTGCCTATCATCTCTGTGTACAAGAGAGTCAAAGCTTAGAGCGTTCCAATTTAAATTCCTTCACAGAAAAATAGCCACAAATGACTTTCTGTGCGAAATAGGTATCAAACAAACAGATTCCTGCTCCTTTTGCGAGGAACAAAAAGTAACCCTCGTTCATCTATTCTGGACTTGCAAATACACTCAGAACTTCTGGAAGAGCATGTTCGAGTGGATCTCTCAAAATTTCAAAGATTTAGAAAACGCCTCTCCCTCCTTGTCTCTCTGTTTCGGTCTCATTGACGACGTAAAAGACCTTCTCTTTCATCACCTACTCCTAATAGCTAGACATAACATATACACCTGCAGGCTTGGGAACAAGCTTCCTACGCTTCAGGTGTATAAGTAGTTATAGAGGGTCAGAATTAGCCGGATTACTGTCTAGGTAGGTCTAGCTAAGTCATTAATATTCAAACTGTCTAAGTAAAATGCGTTCCTGCATACTAATTCGGTATAGGTTTACTAATAAGCGTCCCTCTAGTACAATGAAAACAATAAACTTGCCTAAACTTGCCCACGCTCTATAAACCCTGATTGGAAAAAATCTCTTATGTGTTTAAAATAAAAGCGCGAATTTTAACGAAAGCGTTATCTTTGTTGCAATCGCTTTGCTAGGAAATATTTCGTTCGAGTTCGTTGTTTGGAAAAATTCTGTTCCCTGTTTATCAACGTGGCTTTTTTCACTAGCGTCGATGATTTTCAAACTGCTTTGAACGCTTGTTTAACTGTCCGTGATTGGGAAACTTTGACAAGCACAACTTTTGAAAGAGTAATAAGGTTCTCTAGCTTTCTTTGAAAACGTTCTCCAACTTTCAAAACCGGGCTCCTTTAACCCCGATTGGTTTAGGTAGAATCTATCATGCTTTTATTCTCAGCTTTGCTGACGAGAGAGAATTTAAATTCTTAGCTAATTGCTCGAGTTTTCCACGCCGTTAGTCACCCATTTTGCAATCACGCAGTGCCTCTTACTTTTAACCCCAGATTTGCATACAAACTCGAACGGAGAAACCCATGGGACAGCTCTATCATTGAAATGACAACAATAGAAGTTCAGAGCGCTAATGAACTGTCAACATGCGACAATAAATATTTTTGAGCAGCACGTTTTCTTAAGAGACTTTATTACTTGTTAAAGTGCTACTACGATCAAAATTGCATGTCACGTTTTATACTTTTATGGGTTCCTTACGGTTTGTTGGACTTGGCTGTTCCTGCTAATGTCTCTGAAATAAAGCTTTGACCCCGCAAAGTGAAAATATCGGGCCTCAAAATGTGTTATTTTCTAGTCCGCCATTACGGATTTGCGTTCCGATGAGCCCGCGGTATAAAAGCGATTAGAGTGCATTGTTATATGTTGTGACGTCATTTTCTCAACTCGCATCGAAGGACATAAACAACACAAGCCACGATTACTACAGATACAGCACAAAAACGCTTCGTTTCCTTGTCCAGCACAATGGCCAATTCATTTTCCAGCGACGAATTCCAGAGCTTCAGTGAAAACAGTGACTCGGAAAGCTCATCTGGATCGTCTGACAACGAAGAAATCGTGAACTACGACGATTCAATAGAACCAGTTCCGACGGAAGAAGAGGCCGCTGCTTACTTGGAACAGCTAACTCTCGAGGAGGAGGAAGAGCAGACTTTGTTGAGTCGTTTTTCTGGCGAAAACGATCTTACAGATTGGTATGTAGCTGTCTTGTTTACTGTATTACTACAACAGGTATGCTATGCAAGTGTGATGCTCGAGAATCCGCCTCGATTTTTGTCCTTGCCTTCTGATTGTCACTTACCTGCACTTACATGTACTTCAATTTTCTCGGAGACTCGATGAAACCGAAAAGATGCTTTGTTGTGTATGTCTTAACAGCGGCATACCAGAGAGATTTTGCAGTCTAATTTTAGTTCCGAATGTTTTTTTTTCTGTGTGCATTATAAAGATTGGAAACGCTTTAATAGTAAGAAATCAAAATTGCAACTTGCACGTGGAACAAAGGAGTGAGGCTCAGGTGTTCGTTCCGTTCTTATTGATGTTAAGTTTCTTCTCAATCTCAATGTCTTTTCAGGTGCAAATGTTCAAATTGTTCTCTTGATTTAATAACCAAGCCAGAAGAATGTTGGTGCTGCATAGACATCGACAGGTGCGGTGAGAAAATGTACGAGGTGGAAAAGGATGGGGAATGTATCACCGAGCATCCAGGCTATGCTGCATGTTGCCT
>JAHPZR010002425.1:0-5000 GCA_019787425.1 Platygyra sinensis
TAAGCACTGTCCAAGGAAAACAATTAACTGGATTCACTAGTCCAGTTGTTTAGACTGATAGCTTGCATTCTCGCCTCCATATCTCTAGATATGAATCGCTCATAGGGCCCACCAATTAGAGCTGTTCCCACAATTTCCTCAATGTGAATCCAATAACATACCATAATTGGTTTTCCTTTTGCTTGCCAGACAGCTTTTATCCAATAGTGTTCCACCCCCGGACAAATTAATTTTCCACTTTTGAAAACATTCCAGAAAAGAATGCACATTATATGAAACGTCAAGAGGCCCGTAATCTAAAGCAAAGATTACAAACTTTCCGTCGCTATTTTTTACGCAAGATATACCTATTGTTTGGACTGATTCAGTAAGCGACCACAGACCTCATTAGCCGCTACCTTTTCAAAATGAACACCACTGACATTTAGGAGCCTGCACGAGTGAAGATTTTTGCCGCTGAAAGCCAACGTGAGTATGTTTGGAACTTAGAAGACGCAAAGAAAACGATATCTGATCAAATGGAAAATTCTTCAGAAATGTAATTCTACAGTAAATATTGGCAAAAAACTGTAGTTCTTGTCGTAAATAAAACATAACAATCATCGGTGGAAAAGAAAAACTGTGTAGCCGGGACCCAGAACTAACTAGGCCGAGTCATGCCCCCACAGGAAACCGCTACATGTTTCACAACCCCCTAACCACAACTATGCGACACATATCTCCTATCCTACATCATATTTTGATGACTAGCAACCCTTCAATTAGTTTTTTGGGGATACTGACCGCGCGCGATCCCGGAATGGATAACACGTCCACTATAGCACCATTAAAATTTTCGTATTTACCTGCCATTTTTTTTCCCAAATTTCAAACACTCAGTCATTCAGGACTGCACTGCTTGAGTTGGTCCTTTGCCACCATACAAAACATCGTAGCAATTAGACCTGATTACTCTTGAAAAACCTGAATTCTGTGAAGTTAAAGCATCAATGCAATGTCATGTACTGTCATAGAAAGACTGTCGAATCACAATACAGTGCTGTTGGATACTTTGAAGAACAGTTGGTAACTGTAACAATGCAGTGCATGTCAAAAAAGTGATCAAACAGCAAGCAGGGATGCCTCGGAAGAAGAAAAGCAGTACTGTTATTAGTGGACGTGTTACATTCGGGATCGCGCGCGTCAGTTAGCCAAAAAAAACTATTGAAAGGGTTGCTAGCAGCAAAAATATGATGTAGGAGGGATTATGTGTCGCTATATTGTGGTTAGGTTGTGAAACATGTATCGGTTTCTGTGGGGGCATGAACTGGCTAGTTAGTTCTGTCGAGGCTACACAGTTCTTTTCAACAGATGATTGTTAATTTTTATTTAAGACAAAGACTACAGTTTTTGCCAATATTTTACTGTAGAGATTACATTTCTTAAGAATTTTCCATTTAATCAGATACAGTTTCTTTGCGTCTTCTAAGTTCCAAACATATCACGTTGGCATTTCAGCGGCAAAAATCTTCCACTCGTGCAGGCTCATAAATGTCAGTGGTGTTCATTTGAAAAGGTAGGCGGGCTAACGTAGGTCTGCGGTCGCCTTACTGAAATCAGTACAAACAATGGTAATCTTGCGGTAAAATAGCGACGGAAAGTTGTAATCTTGGCTTAGATTTACGGGCCTCTGACAGTTCAGAACGTGGCAATTCTTTCTGGAATGTTTCAAAAGTGGAAATGAAGTTTTCCGTGGAACGATAGTGGATAAAAGCTGTCTGCAAAGCAAAGAGAAAACCAAATTATGGTATGTTAAATATGGATTCACAATTGGAGGAAATTGTGGGAAACAAGCTCTAATTGGTGGGCCCTATGATCGATTCATATCTAGAAGAAATAGGGAAGGCGATGAAATGCAGGCTATCGAGGTCTAAAGCAACTGGACTAGTGAATCCAGTTAATTTGTTTGTCCCTTGGACAGTGCTTAGGCACATTCTTGTTCTGGTTCGAGGATATTCAGGAGATGTGGACACAAAGGTTGATGGTTCAAAACATGTCCTGACGTTAACTAAAATGGATTCTGTTAGGAAGTTATTCTCGCCATGTCATTTCTCAGGAGAAACTTACTTTGCGCAAAGGCACTTCAAAAAGGTCCCATCCAAAGCTGGTGGCAAGACTGAGTCTGTGTACAATGGAAGGTCTACAATTGTTGTGACAGAGTCAACGCCATTTTGCATGAACTATGCTATGAAGACACAACCTGTCACAGTGACATTTTATATCCAAAGATACACAGCTGAACTCTTTGTATTGGATTCAAGCCTTCAAGTACTGATGAATGGCTGAACTGTAAACTAGATTGCTTTATTTCATAGTCTATGAAGAACTATACCTCAAAATGTTTACCACAATAAACATGGCTTAAGCATTGGCCTAGCATGAAATTGAAGCCGGACCATTTCATTTAATGTTCCTGTTCACAGCAAAACTTCCACAAAAATAGCATGGATAGTTGCAACAAACGATATTTATCACAGAAGATAATATCTGAACTAAACACTTTTTTATAAGAGAATATGAATTCATTTGTACTAGGAATGTTTCTCTGTGATTAAGGCTGTGTGTTCCAGAGCATCTTGGTTACTAATTTTCATGATCTTCTAGATTCCTATATTTTGTAAATGATATCTTTTTGTGAGCAGGAAATATGCAAAGTACATGCATGTAAACATATTTATTATATGACTGAGAAAATTAGTTCATTGTGGCCAATTTATAGTCAATTTTTAATTTGCGTTGCAGTGCAAAATAATGCATGTGCTTTTGTAACTTTCTCAGTCATATAATAATTAAGTAATCATGTAAAAACTCGAGAAATTAAGAATTTAGACTACTCATGATATCTGAAAATTCTTTTAAAAGGTTCATGCAATTTTGAGGGAATTTTCAAACATCACTAATAGTGTAAATCTTATACTAGCTCAGAAAAAAATGAGATGCATATACCAGTATATGAATATTATGGTCAGCAACCTCCAGCAATTTTCATTTCTAGTCTCTTGATCAAAATATCTTTTGTACCAACTGTACTGACAATCAGTTTCCTTAGTTCACTTTTAAGTTCTGCAACAGTCATGTTCTTAGGGTTCTAATTGGAAATTGTCATTTGCCTGTGAGTTGAACCATGTGCTTCCAACATGCTTTTATCTGCAAAACGCTCACCACAGAGTGTGTATGACTGGGGTTTAAGAATGGTAATTAAGTGTTCAGAGAGCTTTTGACTTTGTGCAGACTTAACAATTTCATCACAGTCAAGGCAATTTTCACAGTAGTCTGATTCTTCATCTTTATCCCTCCCACAGTTATAACTGATTGACGATGAGGTGGGACGAGATTGAAAGTGTGACGTGTAGGTGTTTGGCATTGGCTGATGTTCAAGGAGGTAAAAGCTTCGGATATAGTTAGCTCTCATTACTTGCCACCATTTACCGGAGGTGTCCTGACTCTTGGATCTGTTGCTTAATGCAAGGTCATTCTTGACACCAGAATGCTTAGCTTCCTTTGCTTGCTGGGAAATTATTCCATACCCTACCTTGAAAGTCTTATAGAGCTTGAAGGCATGGTAGGGAATTGCATATGCAACTGTCCAAACAGTGACATTGACATGACTTGGAAAAAACAGGTACATCAGATTGAAATAGAGCTTGCAATTCTCATCAAGCTCTTGTAATTCTGCTGGTGTTGTTGACACCTTGTTAAAAATAGAACATGCATGCAGGAGAAATAGCACTATTCTACCAAGTGCCAAGCATACAGTATGCTGTGACAGTGACTCATCTGTGGAGTGCAAACAATCAATTAAGCGGTATGCATATCTTGAAAGAGCAATGGCTTGAACTCCAATAAGCCTTGTTGGAATTTTGTGCCCTCCTCTGATCAAAGGCACTAGATAGGATAATCCACAACCCAATGATGGGTGTTCATTGGTTGTGTCACTTGCACCCTGTGCATCTGCAGGCTTTGTTGTGGGATTACCTAGCACTCTAATAAAGACATCAAACATACCTCTCTTTACAAATTCCAAGTAAATGACTGATAAGATTTGCTGCCAAGCATTGATTTCACAGTGGAGTGGTTCAGGTCTTTGCCTGTCAGCAAACTGTCCAATGCGAGGAGGGCCAAGTTGCCTGATGCCGTTTTCTGCCATGTATGCCAGCATCCATTCATGTTTACTCTTTTCTGGAAGAGTGCTTTCAACAGTGGACATAAATTTGGCAACCTTCTTTGCATGCTCTGATCGATCAGCAATGCTGTAAGGTTTCCAAGTATCAGATTGCAAGCATCCAATCGAGCCCCCCATTGTACACAATGATCCTTTGTGTACATTTGCATATGGAGATGGGTAAGTTGAAGCTTGATTGAGCTCGTTGTTGGCCCAACTCTGCCAGCACATGTCAGCACTTGGCTGGAACTCTACTGTGCACTGTTTCCCACACACAGTGATAATGTTTCCCTCCAGCAAAACCATCTCATACATTCGCAACCTTTTTCCTTGCACAGTTTTGACGGGACTTTCCTTATTTCTAGGGTGAAAACATGAGAAATGAGATGCTACACACCTTCATATACTGATACAGCAAAGGAGTCTCCATGTTCATAGCTCACCAATAAAGAGAAACATAAAGGGTGTACAGTTATTTATGCAAATGGCGGTTTTTTTCAATAGTTGTTGTACCCTCTGAGCTGATGTTAAGTCTATTTTGCAATGAGGTCATTGATAATTACCACCTATTGTGTGATAATAATAATGCTGCTGTTCAAGAGAAATGATCCTTGTTCGCACTGGCAATACCACGTCAGATCCAGCAACTCGTCCACTTTACTACTATTGATTGAATAAGGTTTTCCCTTGACATGTATGCTTACTTTTCTTCAAATGCCATATGTCAAAGTAGTGAGTGATAGCTGTCAAAGACTTCCTCATGTAGGCTGCAATGGAGACATGTCGATCTGAGACAAAT
>JAHPZR010002425.1:15000-27510 GCA_019787425.1 Platygyra sinensis
TGTATAGAAGGGATGGCATGTATAAAAGAGTTGTTGCTAATAAAAATAATAGAAGTAATAATTTTTGAAGGGCTGACTGGGCATGATGGCTTGTTATTATATTGTTCAACACACCAACATCATTGCTTTAAGTAACCTAAGCTTAGCAACAGTTTGTTTTGAAATTTAAATGGAAATAACTTTTCCAGAGCAAAGCACCAAAAAGCGTACATATACCAAAAAATTCCAGAGTGAGTGAAGACATTGCAAAAGCCCTTCAATAACCATTACATAAAATTCATTCAAGTATCAGAAAATTGAGATGTGTGCCCTGCAATAATGTGTGCTTTATCTGGTTGAGGGGTGCAAGCAATGTTGTGTGGAATATGTGGTGCTGTGAGAGTGGCACTTCTTTCAGCAGCATCTTGACACTTTCTTTCAACAGTTGTATTCACCAATGGGCATACATGATCCCTTGTTGTCTTCTCCATAAAAAGTTTTGCTTTGCAATCCACTCCTGACTTCATTTGGGGAACACCAGCTTAAAATGAAGCTCTCCCTTTTCTCCTCTTGAAGCAGTGGCACGATCTCTGATGGTGTTAGCATTGTGGTCAAGGACTGCTAGCTGTGTTTGAGCAACCATGCCCTTATACCAAAAGTACTGCCGTTTGGGGAAGTATTTTGTCTGGACGCTGTGATACACCTAAAGATCCAGTGTGACAGCTGAGTGTCAACTGCTAGATGTCTTTAAGTAGATTTATGTCAAATACTACTTCTTTTAATGCCTCATGTGCTGGTGAACCTGGCCTTGGCCATCTCTTGGTTCTGACCACATTTCTTGGGATGGGTGGAGATGTTCATGATGATAATCTTCACTGTCCTAGTGATGGATGTTGGCAGTGTGGTGGACAATTGATATCCACTTCTCCCCTAAGAGTTCCTTGTCCCCATTGCATGTGTTAGCACACCACCAGAGATGGCTGGAGACTGACTTGATCCAGGGAAAAAGATCACCACAGTCCTTCTTTGCCTTTTCAGTTAGTTTTTTAGTGACACTTTTTGTTAAATGCCACACATTGAACTGGTGATCCACATCAGGGTAGATGAATTTCATATCTGACTTTATGCTTACATGCTGATCAGTTGCCACAACCTTCACTTTTGCCCCTTTACCCTGGTATTTTCCATGCACCTTTTAAATACTTAAATATACATCAGGGCCCCAAGGAAAATACATACTGTACCCTTACATTTCATACCAGACACCTGAATTTAAGTGTATCTATATGTAGTCTTTTCCCTGATATAAAACCTTTCTTGGTCAAATGATACATGTCATTTAAATTTCCATGTCATATAAACAAGTGAGCTTGTCTAAGTCTCGTTTGGTTTTTCAAAAGATCGATAACCAGTTATTAAATTGGCCATAAATTTTATGTTGAACAAGACTCTTTTGCAAAACTCAGAGGCTGGGCTTAACCAAATCTTTTTTAAAAGAACATTCTAAGAACACACCCCAGGGAGCATCAGAACAAGTCACACAAGTTTGTGACATGCGACTTGATACCACATCACAGCAAATTATTGAAATACTTAGTAAATGTTACTAATGTAGTGTGTGCATATCATGGCCTAATTTAAAGTTAAGTGTGAGCACAGGGCCACCCACCCCCTTGCTTTTGTTCTCGCCAAGTTTCTCCTGTTTTTGGCAATAATACACTTCTTGCTAAATGACATGTGACTTAGCATGACCGCATGGTGAAACAAACAAGTGTATAACAAAAAATACATTGAATCTCACCAATGTTATACTTGCAACTGCATTCATAATTAAGTCTTTATGAAGAGGTCTTATAAAGACCTTTCCTTGACCCATGAAATCTTTTCAGTGTTTCTGTGCTGTAAAGACCAAGTTTAGCCATCAGAGCATTTTGGTCATACTAGTTAACAAGAGGAAGAGCTTGATCAAAGGTGGCTTAGTGTAAAGTGTAGGTGTCCTTAGATATGTAGTCATTCACAGAGGAGCCATGAGGGGAGGAGAGATTCGTGATGATGCGCCATGTTCCATTTTTCTTTGGTAGTACTCCTAGTGGGGAGCATTGTCAATTTTAAATTGGAGACTCTGAAAAAGGCCTGGCAGAGCAACTAGGAGATACTTCTTCAGCCAGTGCATCAGAGACTTCTCAAAGATGAAGTGTAGCAGACTTAGGTTAGGGGTGACTCTGGGGGAACAAGGACCAGTATAACCCAGGCAGCATCCCCACTAAAGATGATGGAGGAGATCTAAAGCAAACTTCTGGTTAAGATGATTTTTTAGTTCTGTAGGGATGTTAGGGATAACAATGGGGTTAGTAGGGGGACTGAGCAAAGGTGGTTTGAAAGACCCATCAGACTGGTTTAGAACACTGGAAGGCAGGGTGACTTCCACTGCATTTGGGCTTATTACAGGTGTGTTGGAACTGGCAATTAGGTCTACAGCAGAGGTGAAGTTTTAAGTCTTGGCAGATTGACCATGTTATATTTGGCTGGGGCTGAAAGGCTTCTGAAGGCGGGTTGGCGATGCTTGCACTGGATTTAATGGAGCCAGGCATGGCTGAGGTAGTGGAGGCATCCATGAAGGATTCTTCTGCTGAGGGGCAAAAGGGCTGTGTTGTTTTGGAATTGAAGGCCAGGCAACAGTGCAAAGGCCATAGTAGAGGCATGTGATGCAAAAAGAAAGAATCTCTTTCTTTAGAATGTTGTTGTAGAGCTGCTCTTTGATCTTAGATTGAGAAGTGGGGAGGCTGGAGGCAGCCATATGATGGAAGGCTGTGTCGTACATTAACCAGGCATAAGACTCACATTTGCGGCTAAACATGCAAATCTGATAATGATATGTTAAGAAATCAGGGGCTAGATGAGGGAAGCCACAGCAGAGAGTTCAAAAGTACAGGTTTCAAGCCTTAAGCCATGAGGAAAGGCTGTTGACGAGACTCTTCTTTCGTTGGGAGGGAACAAACGAGAGTGTGAGACGAATTAGCATATTCTTTGGGCATCCTGATGTGTTTGGTTTTGTGCAGTGGTGCTCAAGATCCCACTATTTTGACACCATGTTACATACTCACAAGACAGATGCCATGTTGGATCTACAACTCAGACCATGTGGTTTAATGTGATTGGCTAACAATTAAACAACTATAGATAATCGTCAGCGGTAATTTTCGTACATAAGACCCACCTCGTCACCGTCAGTGACTTTAGCCCTTCCTTCATGTTTTTTCTTCCCAAAATAGAGCACTTATGTCAGTTTCTTGACCAAAGACAATAATAATAATAATCTATAATAATCTCTTTGGAAACACTCTAAACAACAGACGTGTTTAGTTACAATGGAATAATTGGAATGGAATGACATCTGCACATTTAATTTTCTGATGTTTTTTGGCCAGCAAATATGGAAGATTTCATAATTTTTAATTTTTCCTGCAAGGCCCTTAAAGTAAGAATGCTTTCCTTTTTATCGCATACACCAAGATCGTACAAGTGGGCCAAATTTAAACATATGGCTTAGGAGATGCGCCAGTAACTGCTAGTTTGGTATGATCCTTGCATTAAATACACTTTTAAACAAAGTTAAATGATTCTTTATCACTGTCTTTAAATACAAGATACTTTTGCAAAAGCTATGTTAATGATCTCTAATAAGGAAGTCAAACATTCCCCTTGTGCATTATTGTTTTCCACATATTTTGAAAGAATGATGGGTAATGTGGTTGCCAAAAGCCACATTCTGGATGCGGTTTGCCCCACGCTAGTAGAGCTTTCATGTGTCCAGTCAACCTCTTTGATAACAAACAGCTCATCTTTCGAATGTGCGTAGCCTATCCCTCATGTATATAGCATCTCAGGAGATATTTAATTTCATATTCAAGGATCCCTTCTAAGAAAATGTGTATGATGTCCATGGGGAGCTGTTATGTTACATCGAAGAACAGTGCCTCTGGAGTTTACTCCAAACAACAACAACCTCCCCAATAATATTCTATAAATTACTAACACTATTTCAATGTAATTGGCACTTTTTCATTTTAATTGGCACTAAAAGCTGTTATTCATTGGGTTATTCCAGAAAAAAAAACACACCCTCCTGACGGATGGCAAACTGGAAATTCTCACAGGAGGGGGGGGTTGATAGCTCAGGAAATCTGGGCAGGAGGGGGGATCTGAACGGAAAAGTTCTTCCTTGGGGGTCACTTTTAACTTTAATCTCGATCAATATATTTTAACCACTTAAAAAGAACTTTGCAATGGAAAATCTTGTAGTCTTTAAGTTTATAGTGTTCTTACCTCGTATGCTTTAAGTTTACCTTCATAAGTCCTGTTAGCCATGAAGAACCAGCGCGATAAATGGACAACAGCTTTAACACTGTCGGCAGAGCAAGCAATGCCCGGAACATTCTTACGGTTCCCAGGCCACCTGTGTCTGCGGTTTGTAACATGCATCAATTCCGGTAAACAATCTCAAAAATGCGCAGAAAAGACGATAAGTTTGGGAGTCAGTTGAACTCTCCTGTTTTATTCAGACAACCCAAGAACTGCTAGGGTTGTCCATTTGTCTTCTTGTTCCAGTTTCACAATACAGAAATCTATCAGACCTTGACCATACACCAATAAATCACACAGCATTTAAATTTCTTGTACTGCTTTTCGATAAATTTCATTTAGTTTTTGGCTTCTTCCCTAACATACTGTTTACTTCGTTTGAGACTGAAGAAAGCATTTTCTCTTGGTAGTTTTACAGGAGGTTATTGCTCTGTTCATATGATATCATAGGGAATTGATACGTAACATGATACGTACACTACTGTTAAAGGTGAAAGATTTTGATATCTTCAAGACTTGTGTGACAGTAGACTTGCCACAAGTCTACCTCATGAGTTTTAGGGTAGAATATGTTAGGCCGAGAAGCGGGATAGAATATGTTTAATACAAAGGACTTTTCTGAAAGTCAAGTGTGACAGTTACAAAATATTTTCCCAACTGACTAAAGTGCCATTGGAAAACCCTTATGTCGTACTGAAACCGATTTAGTCACGAAACAGCAATTATATGGCTAGAAGTTTCCATCACTAGCCGTAAATCGTACTACGCGTGCACTGTGGTTGTCTGAAGAGAGAGATTGACAAGACAAGTCTTGTGTTATACATAAGAACTTTATTTAAGCAAACACTGACATTGTTAACAACAAATGCTTCGTTATTTTTTCCTGATTTCTACTTTCCCGTAAACAAATTTCATTCACTATAGCACAGGAAGCAATTTAATTTTGGTTAACCGAATTTCATTCTCAGAATCTCATGTAACGCAGCGCACCAGATTCAAGTGCAAAGTTTCTACGGGTTGGGTCTTGCTTTAAAAACTTCTAGAATTACTTTTTTGAGAATTCTTTTAATGCCTTTATAATGCTTTCTGTATCATACATCTTAAATTTTTGTCCCACCTCCACAACCTTTACAGTGGGTTTCAAGATGAATTTTGGATTCACAATAGCTTTATCAGGAATTTGTGGCCAGTAATAAAATCCATTTCTTTGGATCAGAAAGTTGATGCGCACTTTGTCCTCCATTAATTTCGTTACTTGGCTGATGAACCACTCATGGTCATACACTACTGCAACCCACTGGGTTTCTTTAAGGTTCTTGGCATCATAGTCCTTTAAGAAGAAGAGGGAAATATGTTATTAGTTGCAAACAGAGATGATCAATGCTTCTCATGCATGGAAGCCACCTCCCCATTCATCCTGAAATTCAGGGTCCATTTCCACACTTTGTTCTGCGAAAAGTAAAACAAAAACTCAAAGTTTATTGTACAGCATTCAGTGGAGCTTGGTGCACCTCAGAAAACATGAACTACTGACCTTTTGAATGATGTGGAACGCTATTCTTCTTAGGCTGAGAAAGAAACGATTAGGAAGTCAATTTGCTGGCGATAAAGTTAGTTACTAGCTTGCTTTGTTTTTCTTTTCAAGCGCAGGTAATAATTAACAATTATCCTGCGAAATCGCGCAGAATATCGTCTGATACTAAGCCGACATGGCCATAGGCCGTGTCGGCTAAAATCAGACGATATTCCACGAGATTGAGCAGGATAATTGTTTTATTATGCAACAAATTGATAACAAAATTGATTTCCAAGCTCGTAACGTTTTTAAACCTTTCTGTCGACATTTTTTCACTTCACTTTTTCTTCCCACATACGAAGCTACGTATATCGCCGGATATCTGTTACCTACGGATGACAGATATTGAGAACATCATGACCATATTTGGATAGCGTTACAATTTGTTGAATAATAATACACAATAACTGTTTCAAACCTTGATACTTCTTGTTTTCTTTGAAGATTTTTCTTTCTGCTAAACCTGCAAAAATGAGTATTGAAGCTTGGTAAAGGGAATCGTAATTGCACCAAAATTTATAGCCGAATATATGATAACACATAGTCAAAGTCATTGTACTTTTTCCCAGTTGTAAAGAGTTGCTGTTGGGGTTAATAATAATATTGATGCTCTTTCTTGATTGTCATGTTTGTATTTAAACAGGAGCCTTGCTTAGAGAGAGATTCTTCAGAATCCGATTCCTTTAAACACTAAGGACACTTATTCTTGCCACACCCTTCACCACAACAGTCACAGCTGCACAGAAAGTCTGGAGTGGCATGTAGCCAAGGATTTATACTCCTGATTTACAAACATTCTGCACTCCTTGACCTTGAAGTTCACATGCCTCTCCTACATTGCTAATTCATGCAGCTAGAGCTTGTTTTTCATGCTTGCAACCATGTTCTGTAGCCCCATTGCTAAATCTAAAAAAGTGGGGATAGCATATTGTTTTAATAAGAGAATGGGATGGCTGAGCTGGGTTAGTTTGACAAGCCTGCTTGTTAATGGCAGCCCTGATTTGTCCTATGCAAAGTTGGAACAAGGCATTACAACCAGATTGTTTTCTAGTATCCTCTTCAATGATTTTTTACTTATTCAGTAGTCAGAGTACAGATAAATTAAGCTCAGTGCAACCAGCTTTTTCTTACACATGTTTAATTTTTCGTAAAAAGAGTTTAATTCAGCCTCAGCTGGAGCTTGAATGTCCCTTTTCTCTTTCTCAGTGGTTTTCCAATCTCCAGGGACAAAACATGGTGCATTATCATCAAGTTTTTGTACTGTTTCGTTAAGTTTTTGCTTCAGTTTAGTGGTGGACCTGAAGTCGATGTCTTGAACTTCAACAAATGGTATGTCTTTGCTGTAAGTTGGCAGTATCCACTCGCATTGTTTGTCAGTGCAAGCAAGCTTTCCTCCTATTCTGTTAAAAGTTTCAATGTAAAATAGGACGCTAGCAATGTGGGAGCAGGTTTCCCCTTGCCCAGCCATACATCCGCAGCAATGTGCACATAAAATCTTTCCGTCATCTTCTGTGATGATCCACAGAGGAACAGTTGGGTCGTTCATCTTTTGAGAGTGGCAAACCTATGCCAAAACAACATGCTTACCGGCAATGATAAGTCCATGGACACTTTGTGCAAATCCAGAGACCAACTGGCTATATGCTTGAAGACTTTTAAGGCTTTAAATTGTCCCTTAGTGTAGTAGCTGGTTTCAAGAACAAGATACGAAATGGGGTCAACCACAGTCAATCGACTCGGTTGGAGAAAGACATTCGGCATCCTAATTTTGGTATGAAATTAGAAAATGATCGACTCCAATGCACGCTATTTTCTGCATGTACCTTTTCATAACAAGAGGTTCAAGCATAATCGCATATTCAGACAATTGGGGAGGGTTATCTTTCTCCTTAGACATTTTTTTGTAATATAAATGACCGGAGATCACAAGAGACTTGAGCCGCGAAAGGACACCAACATGGCAGAAACTATTCTCCCGCAAAAATTTTGCAATCTGTGACATCACATGAAAACACTATATGTATGACACAATTAACATTGTACAGAAATCCCAGTCGATGTGCATTGTGAGAAAATTGTTCCAATGTAAAGTTGCAGGTTGGACAGTCTCGTAACAGTATGATTACCCAGGTCAACATGAAAGCATTCAGGGTTAAATGCTCCGTATGAGATGTCGTTTGGGATAATCATGATCTAGTCTGTCAGAGTCCAGTCATGTCAGTACGAGTGGAAATAGTTTAAGAAAGAATGCCAACTCAACTTACATGACTTTTTGCTGCTTCGGGTGGATACTTTCCACGCTTTATGTTACTGCCACCCCTTCTGCACTTCTTTGTGAACTGGTCTTTAATAATCTATGCAAAAATGATTAAGCAATTTTGAAACTGTTTCTTCGTTTCGTTCTTCAATGTCTGGTAGTGACAATCTGCATGTCATTTTCAACAAACCTCAGAACTGATAGATAGTACATACACGTAACTATACCAACACAATTTTTTTAGATGCATGTGTAACTTTAGCTGACTGTATATTTCCTTTCTGTTTTTTGATCCCTGAACATTTTAACTGCATGTCCGTAAACTGGTTGGTTGCCACTGATATATGACAAAATAAGTTTAACAGCATACCTCCAATGGTGCAAGCTCTTCTTCTTCAAAATGGGAATATTCAGTAAGTGTAAGACTTTCTGACAGCATATTTTTTTCAGTTATAAGCTTGTCGACATCTGTTCTGTATTGGTTGTATTCCGCGGTAGAAAAAGGTATCACAAAATGCGATACTTAGAATGCATATAGTCAGTTTGATGATTTGCAAAAGAAACAAAACCTTAATTTTAACCTCCTCAGGAAGCATATTTAGCAACCTTTTTCTAATCTTCGAAGCCTCAACATCAAATTGCTGGCTTTCTTGTGTTCTTTATCACGGCCCTCAAGGACAAAGCCACAAGGAAAAAAATTTCCTGCTTATATGCCAGACTGGTAAACATACAATAAGCGACAAAAGTAGTTGAGACACTTTTAAAAAATTACGTTTTTCGATAATTAAGCATTTCTTCTATTTTATTTGCATCTAGCGTTGATTCTCTGATACCCCGGGCCCCCCAATTCAATGTTGTGAAGGCGCTGTGGTCTGTGCAGTCGAACAAATAGAAAAATCAACATTGTTTTGGGAGGAAGGGGGCAAAATGCAACCAAGACGCTCCAAAATCCAATTTTGCTACTAAGTGTCTCAACACTTTTGTTGCCCATTGTCTGCAACAGAAAACTTGTTTTTGCTAAAATGACCGGTGTAGTACTTTATTGAAATGCCCACCATTGCTTTTTTCCGAGACTTGGGTCCTTCTCATAGGAAAATTATGGCAAGCTTACTCATCAGTACAAAAATTTAAGAAAAATATCACCTTTTTTTGGAAGTGTAATATTGCGTGACACTCGTGCGTGACATTGCCAATAAAGGGTGTCGGTCATCTCCACCTTATTTCTCTCCAAAAAGGAATAAAATAATAAAGTAATTATTGAAATACAAACTACCGGTGGTACCCCCAAAGCAGGCTATCTTGGAGTAATTCAAACGACCGCTGTACAGGAGAATCAACAGGTAACCACGGTCAACCATGGGTAACCGTGAGTTGACTAAATCAATATTAAGACTATCCTTTTAACCATCATTTGGTTACCTGTGGTTACTTGGGGTTAATCGTGGTTACCGGTGAAAAACCTGCATTTATTTGCATTAAATAATCATTATTCCACGCTGAACTGAAAAAGGAAGTAAAACCTTTGTACAATAGGATTTTGAGACACTAAGTTATAAAAGTAACTTTTGGGCTCAGAAGGCACGTTTTTATTGGTTTAGCGACAGTTAACTGTGTGTAATGACATAATTTTTATATCACACTTGCGTGTTAGAAGCATTCCCTTAACAGCATTCTGTTCTGCAGACAACATTACATAAGATCACTTGTTTTATCACGCTTTTGAACTTCATGTCATGAATTCTCAATGTTTTATCAATGGTAAAGCGTTAAAATAGAAGAAATTAATTAACTTTTCTATGTAAATGGTTTACCATCGGGAAACTGTTGGAAATTCGCCCAGTAAAAGTTGAAAAACACTCAGACTATTGGCTGATATAAAATGTTATATGTGCTGAGTACAATGCCATTATCAAAATCATATGCACATGTTACTGTGACGTCATTATGAGGTCATCTGTAATGGTAAATCAATGTATTGAAGTCAGACATCGAGAGATCTTTGCCTAAGATCACAATATAATTTCTAATTTTTCATCAAAATATGACAACTAAATAGAGAAACACTTGTAGTCATGATGTCATATTGAGAATTGCGTCAAATGAAAGTGAGGCAGACACTCTTCAAAAGCTTTAAAAGTGAAAAAGTGGTGATGAACACCCCCCTTGAGGGCTAAATATGGATCCATTTATTAACGGGATAGACCAGGTTTCGTCTTTGTATCGGAACTTCGGTGAGAAAAAATAACTTGCCACTTTTTCCTCCATCAATAATAACTCTGAACTACGCATTTAGTCGCTTTTGTAAAAATAAATTTGCTAGAGCTTGGATATATGAAGGAAATCGCAACAATTTGCATAAATAGCCTCCAGACAATGAGCGACAAAAGTAGTTGAGACACTTAAAAAATTAACACTCCATTTACAGGAACAACTTTGTGCCCCTGGCTCACATGATAAAAATATTAATCTACAACCAAGTGGCCCCTGCTCACATGGTACTTGAGAAACAATCATAAGTGATCTATAACCAAGTGGCACCTGCTCACATGGTACTGAAACAATAATGAATGGTACTCATAAGCAATAATGATTATTACAATCTATAACCAAGTGGCCCCTGCTCACATGGTACTGAAACAATAATAACTAATCTACAACCAAGTGACCCCTGCGCACCTGGTGCTCAAAAACAAGAACATCTAATCTACTGTAAAACCAGGTGGTCCTTGCTCGTATGGTAGGTAAACAATAATAAGTAAACTACAGCTAAGTGCTCACTTGGTACTGAACCAATAATAACTGATCTACAACCAAGTTGCTCCTGCATACATGGTACTCAAAAACAAGAACAAGTAATGTACAACGAAGTGGCCCCTGCTCACATGGTAATAAAACAATAAGAAGTAACAACAACCAAGTGGCTTGAAAATCAAGAACAACTAATCTACAACCAAGTGGCCCCTGGTCACACGTAAGTTAAATAATAATAAGTAAACTACAAGCAAGTGGCTCCTGTTCACATGATACACCAAAACAAGAAAAGCTAATCTACAACCAAGTGGCCTCAAAAACAAGAGCAACTAATCTACAACCAAGTGGCCTTTGCTGACACTGTAATTAAACAATAATATTAGTACACTAATAACAAGAACAACTTATCTACAACCAAGAGGCCCCTGCTCACATGAATGAAACCATAATGAGTAAGCTACAACCAAGTGGCTCCAGCTCACTTGGTAATTAAACAATAATAAGTAAACAGCAATAAAGTGGCTCCTGTTCACATGGTACTCAAACAAAAAAAGAAAATCAGTCAACTACCAAATGTGGCCCGTACTCCGAAACAATAATAATCTACAACCAAGTGGCCCCTGCTCACATGGTGTTTATAAACAATTCTTGGTTTTCATGTGACATAGTCATATTCCAAAATTAAAAATCACCTTGCTTTCTGATGTATTGGAACTTGACATTTCACAATGTTTATAGTGACAGGGTTGTTCTTTTTTTGTAGTAAAGCACATTTGAAATTCCAAGCTTTGCAATGTGACATGGAAATCAAAAGAAGAGTTATCCCTCTAGGTTGCGCCAACTAAGCAGTGTGTGCACTGGAAGACCCATGTATTTTAAAGTTGCAGAACTCTAGCCAGAGTAATAATTGTTCATTCTTTTAGGGAAACTCAATGAAAGATGTTTGTTTTTACTTTACGCCCACCCCTCCTAAGGGCACAAACATACAGGCGTATCCATAAAAAGCTCTAGAAATCTGGGTGACACGTGTCTGTGAAGAACACCCAAAATAATGAGAAAAGCAGATTCTTGACCTTAGCCATTGAATGGTTACAGTTTTTGAGCTTTGGTCATATGAAAGGTGAAAACCAAGAATAAGAATAATTAATCTACAACCAAGTGGCAAGTAGTCTAAAAACCAAGTGGCCCCTGCACACATGGTACTTAAAAACAGTAACAATTAATCTACAGCCAAGTGGCCCCTGCACACATAGTACTTAAAATGACAATAAAAATCAATCTACAACTAAGTAGCACTTGCTCACGTTGTATATAAAAACAGATAACAGTTTATCTACAGGTTCGAAAATTAATATACAGTTACATGTATGTACATGTAGACGTAGTTGATCAACTGAAACAGTTGTACATGACTGAACTAATTTCAGCGACCATCGATGAATCACATTATAAAATGCAAGTGTTCCTTTTACTCTTGACCACTGCATACTGACTTGCTGGCAAATGTTATGGTATGGATAGTTATCCTGAATGCAACATCTGCACAAAATGTAGCACTGTCATATACTGGATACCTCTCAACAAG
>JAHPZR010002426.1:0-15340 GCA_019787425.1 Platygyra sinensis
TAATGTTGTTATATCAGGCTTTAATTCCTGCAGGATGGCTCCAAAACTACCTTAACACCATCCAGCACCAAACACGTTTGAAACGGAAATGCAGTCATACGCTATATTCTAACAACATTCACAAGAGTATTTTCAAGCTAAATGGCAGAAAAAATAACAATATTTAGCTTGGGTCGGATAAACAATGTTCCCATTAAAAAGGAGTGCAATTACGTTCTCGTCACTTTACAAGACTCACTTATTATTCAAATTTCATACACTGTACGAATTCTGATTTTCTTACTGGTTGATTTCTACCACGTGACACTGGGTTGTGACGAAACAACCTCCTTGACGTCTTTATCGTGGTGTAATAACAAACAACAACAACATTTATGTATACCAAAAGAAATGCAGATAAAAGTAATACATAGATTGAAACTTGTAAATATGGTATTAGCTGCCTATAATAACCATAACGGCTAAGAAAATTAGGCAGCTATCTATGAAATACAATAGAGAAAATTAGGTCCGCAATGCGTACGTGTGTGGCTTACGAAATTGAGCTGCTTTGATGGGGAAGGTTACAAATTAAAAGGATCTGGTTTGTTATTGAGTCTCTATTAGTAGAGTTTATATCTGATTACATAATTTTCAACATTGTTCCTGTCAATCAATAAAACAAGATCATTAGCATACAATAGTCCTTAAATGCTCAATTTCAAGATACGGGTTATTGGGTAAAGTTTCATGGAGGTGTCATTTTGACAACAGAGGTTGCACATGTAACCTAAGGATTTAAGGAACTGAAAAAATGCCAGCATCATGTCTTGCAGTGGCCTGATAGATTCAGTCATGATTTTGTTTACGTAACTAAGTGGAATTGAGTTCTGAGTTCGTCCAGGGCAAGTGATGTGAAATTATTAACTCCAGGGAAGCATTTCATATGAATATTTTTGGCATTTGTGTACCAGTCTAGGATCGAGCACAAAACTTTGCAGAAGGGCTGGGACGTACAGGAAATGATGTAACCTACACAAGAAGCCACTTTGGGAGTGATGAACAAAATAATTGACGCGCGGCTTTATTTACGCAAACCCGCTCTAGAATGTATGCAAATATTTTTTCGTGTTGTGCATTTTCTGTACAAGACACACGCGGTTCGCTTATCTACACTGAAGCTGATAACTCGATGACAGTAAACTAACTTAGCATCTACTAGATATGCGTTTACAACTTTTCCTGCCGAAGCAAGTGATTTTTTTTTTTGCGCGACTACAACCCCGGAGCGAGCGTGCTGTTTTCATTTGCGCGACTTCAACCGGCCGTTAAGGTGGCTGAACACAGTTTTTGATACCTCTGTTTCATTTACCTTTGCTTCTAAAACCCTTGATCCTTTGGTCGCCAAAAATGGCAGCAAGCAAGTTAACAACACAAGCTTCAACTTTTTGATAATTAAACTGTCGTATGTGCCGTTGCCATGGCAACATGATTAATTATAAACAGGCGTTTAAAATCGGTTTTGTTTATTTGCAGAAAATCTAGTCATTAGATTTTCTTTATAATTTGCATGCAACAAGCTTGTAACGATGCTCACATGTTAGCGCTATTTTAATAATAATTTAACAAACAGATCTTTAGTTATCCCTCGTTGAAGGTTCACTGGCATATCTTGAATTTCCTTTGTTAAATTTTAATTTTTTTTAATCCTCCAGTTACTTATTTCCTAAAGTGTTTTCGCTCTAAATTTCGTGAAATTCTAATGAGTGGTTCTCGAGAAATAGGCATATCTCCGAAAGTCAATTTTTCACTCAATCGCAATTTTTTCGACTTACTACGCATGCGCTGCATTCAACTGGGTTCCTTCGGTAACAAACAAAAGCTGAGAATCGTTACTTTTTCTAACATACCTCTGTAACAAAAGAGTAAAACCATCAATACAGTGTTCATTTGTGGAGAAAAATAGTACAGACAGCGCGGACATTGAGCAAATAAAATGATCGCTGTATTGATGCCATGCTTGTTTTTATGCAATACTTGTGCACGTGCTGAATTGCATCAGCAAAAGCGCGCGCGAAAACTGTGTTCGGCCACCTTAAAACGTAAGCAAACGTAAACTGCGAAAAACTATGTTTTTCTTTACAAAACCTGCCTGACATACAAGAATTTTTATTCGCTTTCGGTGATTTTATAGGTTTCGGGCGAAATCGAAACCGAAATAATTCGCAAGTGCATGAGCATTGATGTTTCTCTCAGTTTTACGGCGCGGAATGGATCCACCGATATCACTGCTTACGCGAGGACGTGCAATTCGAATTGTGTTTTCATACATGTAGGGGCCGGTCGCACTAAGCGACAAAAATTTTGTAAGCTCGGCCAAATTTCAGGAAAAATTTTGGTTTAACAAATTTTTGATCCAAATTTTTTGTTAAACGAGGTCGCACTGGGAAGTAACAATCTTATCTTCGGGGTCATGCCTAAAACGTCAATCGAATTGCTTGCCCTTTTCAATGTTTCATACTGTTTCTTCTTCTGTGTAGCAGCTGCAGAGGCATCGGCAATAGAAGAAGTAGGTTCGGGAGAAATAGACCTTGAACTTGGTTCTTCGTTTCTGAACCGGCTCTAAAAAAATTTGGGAGCCGTAATAGTTAAATGAACTCCCACTCTGCTCCTGTTCATCTGTCAGTAATGACATGTACGGCCCAACTCCAGCTGCTCCTTGATACCACTAAAAATCAAAATTTTGGTACGGAGAGCAAGCGGAATTTTCTCTGTCCATGCTTGATGCACTGAAGTACTTTTCAGTTTGGCGCACTTTTGATCGTATGGAAGGTGAAAATCGATTTTTTGTCGCGGCTTCTTTGTAGTTTGATAAGGTCGGACAAAATTTTGTCAAGGCGAAACACGCCGGTCGCACTCATCTACAACACTCGTTGACAGTTTTTTTTTTGTAAAGTAAACAAAAATTCTGCCTAGTGGGACCGGCCCCGCAGATAAAGAAAAATTCTCGAAAAAATGTGACTCTTTGAACAGTATTTAGAACAAATCAGGGCGCTTCACTCTTACGACAAGATAGGATCAAATTACACGCAAATCGCCCAATTCGTGACTTGAGATTTAGAAACAAATTGCGCGAAGACAAAAATATTTTAAAATTCTCTCAAAGCGCCGCACGACAGAATAAACAAGCCGCCGAGACGTCACCAGGATAACACCAAATTCGTGTATAAGCGAAAAACAGATATTTTGAATAATAATAATAATAAAAAAATCAAAGAAGGATACACGCATTTTCAGTTGAAATATACAACTGATAAGTACATGAAGACCGCCGTCTGGATGTCGCCGATCGATCATGAACTCGAAAATATTTAAGCTCAGACAGCGAGGGAAGATAATTTAATCGCGCGAAATATGATTGCCTTAGGCTCCCAAAGTAAAGGTTCTTAAAAGGATGTAAAATTCATTGACCAAAAGGTAAAATAACTTCTAATGAGGGAAAAGAAACCTGATAACTTGAGCATTTTGGCGCAAGCCGACGCCGTGAAATCAACATGACTGCATTACCGTCCGAAACAACAACAAAGTCATGGAGTAGTTACGCGCTTTCTTAGCCAGTATTTTGTAAAACTCATATAAGAAATATTTCGGTAACAAAGTGTTAAAGAAAGAAAAGCTCCGTAACGAATTCTCTTATTAACAAATTCGGCGAGAAATTATGCTCTGAAATCAAAATAGATCTACCGGTAAAAAAAGCTAAAATATGCTTTCCTAAGACTGTCAACTTACCTTTGAGTGGTACTGCATTCTTAATAAGTCTGCTGAGCAGATTGAAATTGAAATGTTGACCTGTGAGAACACAGCTCCTCGCTGTAATCCACACTTAGAAGACAAGCCGACTGTAGGAAAGCCGACGTATAAAATCTAAGCAGCAAAGATTTACGAATACTGAACTAGATAAAAAACGATCTTCGACAACGCGCTGTGTTACACCCCGGTACACCTACAAAATATAGCCGCTTTCAGAAGCTTGGAAGCTAACGTAACTTAGCCGAGCGTAGACTGGAGCCTATCTTCGACGATAGCAAACCTTGTGACAATCACCGGTTCTGTTCACCGTGACAAATCCAGCCCGGAATAAATATCTTCGGCCATGGCATCGACAAAAATGACGGTAATGTATATTATAATTAGTTATAAATCAAAAGTAGCCGAAGAATAGAGATACAGATAAATATTTACGACAAAATTACAAGTTAATCTGTGGACGGGAGAGATTTTGTTTCTCCTCTTAATGAGTTCAAAATTTTTGCACCTTGAAATTTAATACTGAATTTACAATAATTTGTCCTTATTGGAGGAAGAACAAAGGAAGACCTGGAAGCAAGTCTTGTATTGTACTTGTGTCGGTTATTGACAGCTGTGAAATAATTGGAGAAGGCTGGTGGCAAAGTGCCAGAATGGAAATCATACATAAATACTGCATTATGTAGGAAGACGATGTCCTCGAATTTAATTATTTCAAGAGCCTTGAAGAATGCTCATTGTAGTTAGAAAAAGTAATGATTCGTAGAACTCTTTTTTGTAAAGTAATAATTGGGGTTAAAGTTGATCTGTAGGTGTCCTCCCAGGCAGTAATTCCATAGATCAAAAATTGATATATAAGAGAGTAATATAAGTTTGTAAGAGTTTTGAGATTAACATAGTGACGAATTGTAGATAAAATACCAATATTCCTTTTAATTTTCTTTGAGATATAGCTTACTTGTGATTTCCAATTTAAATGTGAGTCTATCATTATACCTAAATATTTAATAGAATTTTCATGCATTAGTGTTTGATTGTTTATTTTCAGATTAATTGAATAGTTAACTAAGTCATGTTTTGAGGTGGGCGAAAAATAACATAGTTAGACTTTTCAATATTAAAAGAGAGTTCATTGGCACAAAACCAGCTAAATACTTCTTGTAGTTCTTCTTGTTACTCACAGTTGTTTCAAATTCCAATAAACTCTTGTGAGCATAGAAAAGATTAGAGTCATCAGCAAATAAATGGAAATCAAGTTGGTTGGAAGAATGGCCGTGGTGTAAATTCAATACATCACTGTCATTACACCATGGCTTCGGCTGACTCAAAGTTTGACGATTTTTGTTTGTAGTATATTCAGTTTGAATGATAAAAATGTTAACGCACTCATTGCTCGTGAATGATCGGGATTTACCTGCACTCGTTCACTAACAATGAACTCGAAATTTTCAATAGTGAAATTTCTCGTTCATTGTCTGAACTCGTGCAGGTAAATCCCGATAATTCACTCGCTGAGTGCGTTAACCTGTAAATAATACACTGTGTTCTAAATACACTATAACACTTGAAGGGATACATGAAGTGCTTACCAAGTTCTTCATATTTAATATGATTAATACATAACCACTCTTAGTGTAATATCAATGAAATGATATTTTTTTAAGAAAAACAGACTGAAAGACCTCAAGGAAGTGTCTTGCATTAGATTACGCCAGTGTCTATCCATTGACAAGCTCGCCGAAAATTGAATTAAATTGGCGTTTGGTAACGATCAAGCTGGCAGAATGGCAAAATAGTTCAACTCTTTTGTCACCGTTCCCACTTTTTAGTAAATTAAAAATGCTGCTATATTTTGGTTCAAATTCAACTGGCTCACTGAAATTGAATTTTTAAATTAATTAAAGCGACTGATTGTCACCAACACGTATGATTGTGGTTAAAAAAGATAAAGTATTTGCGGACGGATAGCGTTTACGGACGGACAGTATTTGTGGACGAATAACGTTTGTTTTCCACGGCACACGCACGTTTTTGATTAGTTCCCGTTTAACCCCTTGACCCCCTTTGTCCTGGGTGGTCGAGCTCTTTGTACCACAAGTGACGTCATCAATTTCAATGCCACCAGATATTCTTGATAAGCAGATGGTAGAGCTAGGACAACTCTATCCACGCAATGGTCATTTCTGGATATCGACTGCATTCTGACGTAGCGAATTGAAAAAACAACGTTATAAATTTTGGTGCAAAATGGTAGTAAAACGGCCCACTATACATATAATTGATCAAGGTCCCATTTCTAGGCTTTGCCCATAATTAACACCCAACTTTTTATGGCAGCCAGAATGAATATGCAATGCAAAATGTACCGAGAGTGAAAGGGCAGGGAAAAGGGAAAGGAAAGAGGCAAGAAAAAAATTTCGGAACGAGTAGTCACATTTTGGCTTATGCGCATGCACCAAATTGAAATATTGCAGATTTTTTTACCTACTCTTAGCTTGGGAAAATCCATCTGTTTAATACAAAATAGATTTCTCAGTAAAGCTTAAGCTCATTCAGCGTCATTGCAGCCAAAAAACTGGTTAAATGGTTAAAAACGACATTTTGGGCGTGAAAATTCGACAGTCAAAGGGCTAATTATAAAAAAAAAAACATGAAAAGTAAGTTTATTAATTATCTATCAGAAGAAGTATTTTTAACTGTGAATTTTAGTGGTCCTGGACCTACAAAATAAGTCATTGCGCTTAAATGTCGCGTTTTCTATCACCTGACGGCAGTTTGTTACTTACTTTATTTTTTACACAAATCCTTGAGACGCTATGACCTTCAACTCATTTATTCGTATAAACCCCTTTTAGGTACTGACCTATGTATGCGAGAGAGGGGCTAGAAACCAAACCTGAAATTTTATTTTTTTATGAGCGCGATAAAACCCTCAAGACCCCATTAAGTCATACTTATTATTATAAATAGCAACCATAATGAGTGTATTAAGTAAAGAGAAGGCAGACATTCTCCAGATAAGGAATTGTGCAAACATTTTAATAAAAATTATGGCACGAAAAACCCTGAAATGTAATCTTAATGAATTTGATAATAAAGTTTATTAATCAAAAATATAGAAAGAAACGTTATATTGGACGAGGTTGCTCAAGCATCATCGCCGTTATTAACCTTTCCCAAGGCCGCCTTCCTTATAATTACAAACAAGCAAACTTTCATTGGCTTTTCCGGCTTCTCCAGCAATAATGCTTAAGAATGGTCATTTCTTTTTAAGGTGATTCCCGAGTTTTGCATTGCGTATTCCTACTGCGCACGATTTTTGCGTCATCAGCGCGCGCACATGAGCGCACGCGCGTACAAAACATAAGAGATTTCCTTCAAACTAAGCTCGATAGCGAGATAAAACCTCCTTTTCTCTTAGACGAGCACGGTGACCCCCACTTTTTATTTTATAAATTCAATGAGAACAATATCCGCAAAAACTAAGAAAAAATTTGGCAGAAATCTATGGCTACTTTTTTGGCAAATGAAATAAATGCTACAGATAGAGACGTAACGGGCCCAATATAATAGAGCAAGTCCAAATTATGTTTCCTTTAAAGGATAAAAATATCAATTAATAATGCAGGGTATTTGAAGCCACTTTTTCTGGGACGTAGATGAATAAGCAATCAAATAAAATCGAACTCTGTGTGATATAACACGCAGCATTGAAAAATAATCGAGCTTATTTGTTGCGCACTGAGATAACCAAAAGTCACCTAAATAACCATATTTGTCAGCATCGTGGCATGAAAACAAGCACGGTGACCCCCTCTTTTTGTTACGTTTTTAACATCTCCTTGAACTGTAATGACACCATACCAAGTTTCATCGGAAATCTATGGCGGGTTCTTTTACTCGGGAATCACCTTAAGGAGCTTGCTGGCAAGTGCGGGAAAAGAGTTCCACGACTCCACGGCGTTAACTCTTAAATTTCTGGTATGAAACAGGAACTCGAATTAATGGGAGGTTGATAAATGTATTTCAGGCTGATTATTTGCAAGATCATGTCATATTAAAAACATGTTTGATTAACTAGTTGTCAAGACAAGATAGATTCCGTAATAAGTCGTGCAATAACTACCAATACAATTACGTAATAAGTTAAACATGATAATACTATGCGGTCACATCCCTTAAGGGAAAGCCTGATTTCCAGACGACCTCTAGTTATCTATTATTGAGAAGACTACTGGAATCAGTTGTGACTTGTAGAAAAATTCAATCGGTGTGCACAGTAAGTTAAGGACAAAACTCCAATTAAAGAAGTTGCCTTACGGTTAGCGCATCTTAAAAATGTAGCTGAAAAGCTTATCGTTTGTAACCCGTGTTAACCTTCTCCATCTTCAGCCATCCTTGTTCCGTTACGAGTTGTTTTTATCTCTTTGATGTTTTTCTATGTTACTAAATTACTATTTTCAAGTTTCCTTCAATTAAAAGGTAATTTTGTTCGTTGCCAAAATAACTCAAAATAGCCTGACTGAGCTCCTTTAAACTACATTTGTATTCCAATGCCGGGTTGTTCAAAGCCCGATTAAGCTAACCCAGGGTTAGCGAGAATTTTGATTTCAGTTATGTAACTTTTTGATTAGGTAATCTGTTTTTATTGTTTGCCCTTCAGTTTTGAGCTGTAGTAACCGGCTCAAACTACAGCAAACGTTCGAGGTGAAAAACATTTTTATGCCTCAGTTAACGTTTAATCCTGGGTTAACGTTATCCGCCTTTCGAACAACCCGGCCCAGCTGAAGAACAATTTACAAGTTGATGCACTGATAAACAGAAATATTATCCCAGTCTCACGAACCTCCTGATATCAGCAAATCAGTGGTATTGTTTGCGAGATATTTCATCATCATTCATCATCATTTTTACTTAACAAATGTCCATTTTAAAAACTTATTAATAAATTAAATTCGACGTGGTGATTAATTGATATATCTCTCTTCCTGATTGAAAAATTTCATCAATACGTGTATGGTATGTAAGTACATTTGTATTCCAGAGGAGGTATTTACAATTTGAAGTACTGACGGACAAAATCACATAATCTCAGTGAGTTCCAGCTAGCGACATCGGCACCCGGGAACAGAAACTGGAATGATGCGAGCTTTCGTCTTTATCCTGTGGCTGTGTACACGTACAAGTCAAGCAAATACATGCAAAAGGTAAAATGAATTATACCTAACGAAGCAGTGATCAGACAAACATGAACATATTATGTGATTGTTTCAATATGCAGAACCACAAAAACTACGCCATGCTCTCATTGTGTGAAAGTTAGTACAATAAGATCTCTATAAAGAACTTCTTCATCAGCGATGAACTTGGACGAAGCAATTCTCTCTGTGTAAATCGATTTCTGTTCAATGGTTTACAAATTCCAGCCACCCAGTCAGACTTGAGTCATGAGTTTTAATTGCATTCTGTATTTTGGACACGTTTAAACGTCAGTGCTGAGATTCAGCTTCGGAATCAACTGCTTGAGAAACTGGAAGTAAAGGAGAATGAGAACCCTTTGAACATCTCAGTTGTAGACCTTGTGCTCAGGTTTGAGTTCGAAATCATCCAAAAATTCTTCAAGTTCATTTTGTGCTTATTATCACAGGGCTGTAGTGGATCGAATATTAAGCTTCAAAAGCTTTAAAACAACATCTGCTGCCCTCACTACTAGTTCAGAAAGTCACTTCAGTGACAGCAGCTCAACATATAGCTGTAAATGAATAAAGGAAATATTAAGTTACATTTCAGTATATTCCTAATTATATTCATGATCATATTTTGCAGTGCAGTTTTGACATTGATTATGTGAGTGTAACTTTCATTTCAGTAGTTTAGTAAACTAAAACGTTCCCCACATAAAAATGGTTTTCTGGACCTCAACCATCCTTAGGCTACCGTATAAATTACAGGTAAACTTACAAATAAAAAAAATCTGCAAACGCGCCTGTTCCGGCTGTGGCATGAAGCAACTAGTAGTATTTCTAGCTCCCCCTGGATGGCATGCTAGTCCATTACAGGGTTACCTCCAGCGTTACGTTCCGGCCGGTACCCATTTAAACACCTGGGTGGAGCGAGGCACTGTAAGATCTAGAGTAAAGTGTCTTACCCGAGAACACAACACAATACCCCCGGCCAGAGTTCGAGCCCGGACTGCTCGATCTAGAGTCGAGTGCCCTAATCATGAGGCCACCGCTGTTCCCACAACGTACAGCTGCAGCTTCGAGTAGCTAAACATTAATTCTCCTGCGAGTCAAGCGAGAGCTATCTTTTTACAAAGCCAGATCAATTGTGCTCTTTGAGCATCATCTTTACTTGTCACTTTACTCTCTCTTAGTAGTTGTTTTAGGGTCCGGATTGGGGGGAGGGGGAGGGGGGGGGGGTGCAAGTTTCAGTTATCAGTTAAAATTTTGTTTATTTGCAGTTTTCAGTTAAATTTTCGCGGTAGCACCCATGAGTCCGCTGTTCGGTATCTAGCTCGAGCTATGAGAACAATGGGCTGTAATGTGGGCCCACTCAACCCTCGGACGTTCAAGGTGGGAAGGAGGGGCTAGTTTTTCTAACGCAAGCCCTATATTAAAACCACCAGGTTTGCAGCCAGCATACGCTTTTTACAGCGTCACAATCCCCGCCCCCCCCCCCCCCCCCAAAAAAAAATGACTATGAGAACACTGGGCCATACCGTCAAGATTCGTAAATCGTTTCGCTTTTAATTTTTACCTGCCTTGTATTTATTATGAGAAACATCGGGCAACTTAATGGCCTATCGTTCTCATAGCGGATTCGAGACAAAATTAATAATCAAATGTTTGATTGATTTTCAGAGTCAATTTTATTTTGTTATATTTTATTTGCTTTTGTAGTTATACTTTATTTTATTTTTATTTTTTATTTCTTTTTCTGTTTTACTTTCATATTCTTTTAATTTTGTTCCATTCTTCCTTTATTTAATCTCAGATAAATAACTAGAAATGTAATATAATAGACAAAAAATTATCATTATCATTATCATTATCATTATTATTATCATTATTTTTATCATTATCATTATCGTTTTCGTTATCGTTGTCGTTGTTGTAAGTACACACCTTTTCAGTGAGGGTAACACTAAATACCTAAAAATTAAGTTAAAAAACTGTGGCCCTCAAATAATCAAAAAATGAAAATGCAAATATCTAAAAACTATAGCTATATATATGTAAAAAAAAACTGTTAAAAACACATATTAAAACACTTCAATCAAGCAAAATATAAAAATGATTTAACTTAAGCTGATCTTTGAAAATTACATTCCATAAACACTTCTTAAAAGTAGGAAGAGAATCCTTATGTCTAATTTCTCAGGCACTGACTATTCCAAAGTTTGCAAGATCTAACTCAAAAGGACTTTCCACCTTGTTTCATGTACATACCTGGGCAAACTAAGTTAAAATAAGCATATCTAGTATTTCTGGTATGAACTCGATTATTAACCGTAAAATGTTTGTTTAAATAATTGGGAAAAGTATCCTGAATAAGTTTGAAAACAAGAGAACATCTGCTTATCTTAATTTCTCCATAAACTGTACAGATGGCGAATCAGGAAAACCCTAGCTGCCCTCTTTTGCAGCTTCAAGACTCTATTTAAAGATTCTTTATCCCAACATGGGAGGATCATCATGGTATAAGTTATTACAGGATCATCATCTTCATCATCGTCATCGTCATCATCATCATCATCATCATCATCATTATTATTATCATTATGGCAGATTCTATTTACTTTTGTGCATATCATTATTACATCAACCAGCGGATTTTAAATCTATGCTAGTTAATTACATTCCTAATTAATTACATCCCTAATTACAATTTACATTCCTTTTTCCGTTTAAGCAAATTCGTAAAACTTCTTAACGATGTTTACATTCTGGCTCAAAATCCATTTCTGGCAGCGTTCGATGAGGTAATTCAGTTCCTTGTCAGTGTTCGTAATTGATCTTAAGTCATTTCTCAGTTGTTCATGGTGTCCGCCAAAAAAGTCAAAAACCATATTGATTTGATATACGCTGTACTTTTGTACTCTCTTTTAATGCCTGCGCGCAGTTCTATGTATTCTGTTGTTTATCTTTGAATCGTTCCGCAATTTTGTCTCCTTAGGCAGGCTTATTAGATCCATTTTCCGGTGGCTTCCCAAGGATAAAGGGACATTCCAATATATCTTTGCCTTCTCATTCTTCTTCTTCTTCTTCTTCTTCTTCTTCTTCTTCTTCTTCTTCTTATTATTATTATTATTATTATCATTATTATTATCATTATTATTATCATCATTATTATTACTGTTATTGTTATTATTGCAATTCTTAATTGGTTTCAGCTAAAAAAGAGAACGAGAGCGAGAACCAGAAACGACCGGCCGATTGGAGAAGCTGGTGCCCCAGGGCTTGGAGTAATGGCTCAGGTAGCTCTAGGCGGGAGGACGCGGTTGGCTGTAAAAAGCGCCAGCACTGATAAACCAGCGGACTAATAGAAGTTTTCTGCGATCGTATCAGACTTTGAGCTTATCAGTTACTACTGTAAGAGTTAAACGTCCTGAACACCGCGAGATAGATTTTCCGCGGTGGTGTTTAAGTCAGTGCACTCTGGTGCATGTTCTTCACACGATGATCCGCTGGATGCTGACATTGCAGACACATCATAAAAAGGTTGATTTTCATCGATCTGGTCTATGTCCAAATAAGGCGTGTCCCTTTGCATCCAGTCTTCTAGATCTTGACTCAGCTCGGTAAAGGTTGGTCGTGTGTCCGGATTGTCTGCCCAGCAACGTGTTATCAAATTATAACTGTGTCGAGAGAGGAATGAGAAAGACCGTTTTAGAAACATGCTGTTCAAGTCTCGGAATCGCCCTCATACGAGCAGCCCTCAATATCGTAGGTCCCGGAACTATTGGTTTATTTAGACTTGGTAGAAACTACCCTTAGCTTAGTCCATGCGAATTCATAAGCTCTATTCTTTTGCTGGTCGAAAATATTATTCTATGGTTTAATAGATTCCGCTTAGTTTACACTTCAACCTTCTTTCTGCACTGAAATAATGAGAGTCAAAACTCATCAGGTAATTATATAAGTCACTCTTCTCTCCAACTTTAACAACAAAAATGACTTACAACTCCTCTGAGCATGTATCTGGTTTTTCCATCCTGTATCCTCTTTTTAGTAGTCTCATGAGTTCTCTGTTTTTGATTCCAGGGTAAGGGAATCCTCCTGCAAAATGAATCAAAGCTCACCTTTGAATCTAATAAACTGAAACTATAATCAAATTCTCTTGCATGATATTAATACCTAATCGAGTCATAGTTCGTACTTTGCAGTTTTTCGAAATATGCAATCGGGGCAAAATATTATTTTGTACTACGGTGAGCTAGATCAACATGCCAAATGTGTTTTTAATTAAAGCGAACCATAAAGGTGTGATAATAGATACTTATCGTATCCAAATTCGACCACATTCTTGGCCGCGGCGTTTATTTAAAGGTTTGTGACTCGATATATAAGACCAGGGCAGAACACAAAATCTCTGATCATTACTGGCAAATTGCGAATTTAGACGCGGGGAATACCCCTTAGTAACCGAATTGAGGTTTGTAGTAGTTTTGTTTACTTGTGAAACGGAGCCCATTTTTAAAAGGAAAAACTTACCAAGAGTCGCTATCTCCCAGAGTAAGACTCCATATGACCACCTAAATAGGAAACATTGAAAAGTCAGTTAACGTTAACTATTTCAAAGATGACAAATTGTGAGCTGGGATATATCCGAAAGAATCGTGCTCAATTTATCACAAGCATGAGGTTGAGAGTTCTTTGCCGTGAAAAACTGAAAATGCCTCTCAAAGCGTCTATAATGAGGCTAAAAGCATCTTTGTATTTGTAACTTATATAATATCATGACGTTTGAATCATTATTGTCACTTATAATATGGCTGTGTCTGACAAGAACTGGGAACTACTCAATTCACGCGCGAGTTTGATTGGCTGATTCAGGATTTAATTTCAAAATGACTTACAACAGCTGCATGCGAGGTCATGTGTTTTTTTTTAGCTGGGCGCTGACCAAGTGCTGTTTTTCAATTAGATCGTGGCCTCATGTCAGATTAACTTTATTGTTGTAAAATACACATCACGCGTCACTTTTCACGTACGGTCACTTTTCACTTACACGTCACTTTTCACGGTGAAAACACCATCATTGATAGCTTCAGGTGACATCCACCTCACTGGAAGTCTGTTATGTTGACCGGTCCCGCGATACACATTCTCTTTCATGGTGCTTCGAGCCAAACCAAAATCAGCTACTTTGACAAGCTTCTTTTTGCAGACCAAGACATTGCGAGCGGCCAGATCCCGATGAATAATATTCTTTCCTGACAGATATTGCTGAGAATAGAAACATCGATTATCACTGTGGATGCTTACCATTTACCCATGGCGAATATTTGAATCTTTTAGAGAGCGGTGGCGACTAGTAGGCCAGGGTCAAGGCTCCCTGAGTGGCAGACTCACTTGTGAAAAGGAGGGAGGTGCTTGTCGGAAATTTTGGGAAAAAATCCTCTAGGATCCTACTGAGTTCGTATTTTGTGCGCGTGGCTTGAAATATTCTAGTTTTTAAGACAACACGTTGACTGACAGTTTTGTGCTTTCAAACTGAGTGATAAAGACTTATTTATATTGATATCGTGAGAATGCCTCTCAAGATATAGCTCCGAAAGTATTTAAAAGAAGTGTCTCAACTGCAGCTCAACTCGCCGACATTTTTTGCTCGCAATCGATAGGAAAATGCTTAGCTTGACATTTCCTGTTGATTTCGAGTTGTGTTGTCATTTCATGAAGTGGCAATAAATCGGTGGTTAGGTTTTATGTAAACAGTATGCCAGCAAAGGAAAAATATCGAAGTCCCCATACAAACATCTTGTGGCTTTTTTGAGAACTTTATTGATTGTTCTCACTATCCATGTTGAATAATGAGTATTTGGTTTTGCCCATTACAGATATTTGCCATCAGTTAAAGGCTATTCACAACACTACGAAATATGCACCATACTTCCGTTAAGCTGAAGACACGGAGAGAAATCAAATTGCCCAGTTAAAATGAATATCTTTGTTTTAAGACTGATAGCTGTAGAACATGATCCAGTAGATTTCATTTTCACATGGCTTTCCTTGTGTCAGAAATACTAAACCAAAGATGGCTAATTAAATATGCATAAATTAATCAGTGTCAAATCGCTATTTCTGGAGGGGGTCCTCCTAACTTTAAGGGAATAATATATTTTGACTCAAATTTTTCCATAATCAATTTTTCAAGAAAACCCAACATTTGTGCCAAGTTTGAGTGAAGTCGGTGATTTGAGCTGTATCACCTCCTGCCTGGTTCTGCCTGGTTTTCTCGTGGACACACTCTTAATACTCTAATAGGTAGGTATTAAAAAGTCTTTTAATCCCTAAAACGTACCACGAGCACAGCTGTCATTTTTAAATTG